>CM036777.1:5898728-5938728 GCA_020796225.1 Arion vulgaris | reverse complement strand
GGCAGATAGAGAGGCGTGTTTAACCAGCGAGCCACTGGAGCCATCATTATGCATACTCTTAGATATCTGTTGGGGGAGACTAAGCACCTATGGGTATGCCTGGAGTGCAGTGACGTGAATTTAGTAACCAAATACCAATAATCAAAGAACAACAGGAAATATCAGTGTACATACAGTGATATATATTGTCAGCAACACACCACATGCGAAATGAAATGCCGAGGAAGGCGGTAGGGGTCACCAGGAAAGGTAAACTACGAAATGAGGACACCAGAATCAGAGTGGGCATAACTTCATGCACAGAATACATCGAAAGACAACAAATGCAGTGGTTTGGATATTTAATGAAAATGGAATACAACCAACCACCAATAACAGCATATAATAAAAATAAATCAGGTACTAGAACCAAGGGAAGACCAAGAAAAAGATGAATAGACCATATTAAGACCGCACTAAAATAAACACGGATATAACACAACAAGGGCGACTCATCTGGCCCTGGAACGCAAATTAAATCTCCCACCCCTACGCTTAACAACAAGAGTGGACAACCAATTCCATCATCCACATGGGGAAAGACAATGGGGAAAAACAATAGACAATACACTACGGAATATTGCTCAGGAATACTAAGCGCCTATTGGTCTTCCTGGATTGCTTTGAAGTTGATCCGATAACAAGTATTCGATACAACGATGACGTCAGAGCTGATCTATTTTGAAGTTATTGATTTGAATCGGTCAAGAACAATGGCGGATGACGTTATTAGTGCGTGACGTCAAATGTTGATCAAATTATCTGGGCTAGATCGCTCTTTGAACGATTGTTTTGTCTTCTTGTCTGTCCAGTTCGTCTGTATGTTACCGGAACCTGGTATGGAAGCATAGAATAGTAACACTCCACAATCATTCATTTAAATGTGGTCTCTGTAGCGTAGAGTTGGTTACTCGTTTCTAGTGCCAAAGGTACCAGGCTCGCACCCTCGTGAAGCCATCTGGATATTTTTCCAGAAATCCCTTATCTCAATGTAAAGTAAAAAAAAAAGTAAAGAAACCCTTTCATACCTCGTGTATATAGGTCAATACAGTGTTAGGCCTGTATTTTTCATTGACCGTCGGCACACGATGGGTGATGTTGTCAGCATCATGCCGGCCGCCTTTACTTTTCCAGAGCATGTCTGGTACTCAGTTGAGGCTGGGTCGACCTGAGAGCCGTCGCGGTCGGGAAAAATTCCACGCGCATTGCGGGAGCTTATCTCAATGTAGGCGAGATTAAGTTTCTAGTCCTATCGGAGATGGATGATAAAATGAAGGTCCCGTGTTCAATGAACACGTAAAAGAATCCTTGGCAGTTTTAAATCGAGAGGAGTAGGCTGAAAAGTCGCTGCCCGGTCAAAATTCATAAGAAAAGGCTACAATTAAAATTCTGCAAAAATATCTTCACCATCTTCAAAATTACATCGGTGACCCCCGCCAGTGCTACGTAGTTCGTGCACTGCAGCTGAGATCTTCCTGTGTAAGAAAGAGATAGAAGCACACATGGCTATTTACCGAAGTGTAATGACGACGGCCATATCAATAAGTAAATAAATAAATAAATAAATCGAGCAATAAATCGAGCAATCAATCGACCAATCAATCGACCAATCAATAAATAAATAAATAAATAAATAAATAAATAAATAAATACATAAATCGACCAATCAATCAATCAATCAGTCGACTAATAAATAAATAAATAAATAAATAAATCAGTCAATCAATAAATCAATCAAACAATCGATAAATCAATCAATCAATCAATCAATTGATCAATCAATCAATCAATCTATCAATCAATCACTACATCTTGTTACACTCCATGGTATACATAGGGTAATACAGTGTTAAGTCCGTATTTTTCATTGACCGTCGGCACACGATGGGTGATATTGTCAACATCATGCCGGACGCCTTTGCTTCTCAGTGCCTTTCCTGGTACACAATTGAGGCTGGATCGTCCAGAGAGCCGTTACGTCGGGAAAAATATTCCACGCCCACTGTGAAATTGAACCCGGACCCGCCCGTGCATTGCTAGGGTCCTCACGGGGAGTAAAGAATATTACCACTGCGAACTACAAGGCATGTCGTAATAGGCGACTGAGGTAGTGATATGGGGAATCGACCATACTAAATAAAAAGCGTCGAAGAAATGGGATGTGCTGGCTTACTTAAAAGAGCATGACACGCACACAGTACAATCGCTTTTAAGCTCAGATCACATACAGATCACATACAGATCACATACAGATCACATACAGATCACATACAGATCACATACAGATCACATACAGATCACATACAGATCACATACAGATCACAAGAGGGGTTAACAGGTGGTCGATATGGAGAGTTCAAGAAAGAAGTAAACGAACCCGGACCACTATCCTAAGAAGCTAGTTCCCTAACAACTGCTCTTCTACGGCTCAACCTGTTTGGGCATGATTGTGTTAATGTCATCATGGCTGCTTCTGATAACTCATTTTTATTTTGCAATTTTGTTCGGCTGAAATAAAAAAAAAAGCGAGTTTGCTCTATGACAGTTTGCTGTCATAATATGACATATATGACATTTTTGTCACATTTTTGACATTTTGACATTTTGACAGATATGACATTTAGTTATATGTCATCATTCCACTTAATTTTTTTTTTAGAATGTTGGATGAGGTTAAAAAAAAAAAAATTTTGAAAGAGGATATTGCTTTTTCTTTCTTTCTTTCTTTTTTCTCTCTAATCCTCTTTTGCCTAACATCGTCAGGATAAAAGGAGATTTCTAGAAATGGTTTGCCCACCTGCCCAGCGTGTTCGTAGCGCGTTGGACGACGGGTGACAAGCCCCATGTCTTCTTCTTTTTCTTTGCGCTCGTTCTTTACGATCAATTTTAATCACTCTTTGTGATATGTTTGATCTTTGCCAAGAACGTGTATACTTGCACATTGGTTTGGTAGGCCCCTAAACGCATAGATGTCTACACGTTTAGGACACGTGCATCCGTAATAGCCTCTTATGACATGTGTGGCAGGTAACAGTGGTTCTATTCTTTACACCCAAAATTTGGGCCAAGGTAACCACTCGGGAGGGAAGGCCCCTAAACGCATAGACCTCTACACATTTAGGACACATGCATCCGATTTCAGCCAAACCTCCTTAGTCACCTCTTATGACATGTGTAGCAGGTAACAATTGTTCTGTTCTTTACACCCCAAATTTGGGCCACTGTAACCACTCGGGCGAAGCCCCCATGTGAGTGCGGTTCAATTCCGCGGGCTGGCAACAAAGTCACAGGCTCTTTAGATTTGTTGTGTTCATGGCACCGAACAGAAGGGTTACGATGTACATGGCACTGAGCCGAAGAGCTGAAATGCTTCTGGATAAAAAAAAACAGAACTGACTTTTGTGTGCGTTTCATAGACAGTGTATTTCGTCGCCTCTATTATCTCTGGAGGAGCATCTTGCCGAATGGATTAGTGCGAAGCTCCCATGCGAGAGACCCGGGTTCTCTCTCTCGCGCGCGATCCCGGCCTAGACTGATGAACCAACTTTTATCATGAATTTTACCGTGGTTTTAGGGGACTCCGTTCCTCCGTACAGCTTTTCGCGAAGCTCTGTGTTTCGTGACCAGATTTCGTTTCTTAAATCTGTTATCAGTTGACAATCCAGCAGAACGTATTCTGCTGTCATGTCCGCCTTTTTACATGGGCACAGGCTAGTTGTGCCTATTTTGAGCTTGTTGTACATGTGGGCGCGAAGCTTGTTGTGGCCGGTACGGAGGCGAAGTATGGTAACTTGTTCACTACGGACAGACCATAGTATCCGTCACTGTTGGAGTGCTGATGGTGGTCTTTTGTCCATTTGTCTCTGTAATGCGAACTGATTGTTGTTCTGGCTTCCTCATAACTGACCTCGTGATCAGTCTGAGGTAGTCTCCGCCTTTTTGGCTAGTTTATCGGCTGCTTGTTTCCTAACATTACAGTGTGATGGTATCCACTGAATGACGGTGCGTTTGAGTGAGCGCGTTAGTTCATCGAGGGTCGTTTTGAGCTCATTCTGCTATGTTTTGCCTCCACTTTTGAGAGCCGTGATGACCGATAGAGCATCGGTGAATATCACGACCTTGTTGCGAGAGGTGCCTCTTCTCTCTAGGATCATTTCGGCCGCAGCTTTATTGCCTCTGCCTCTGCTCGGTAATTACTCGAGTATTTGCCTGTGGCAATCGCTTTCGTGACCGTCACTTTCTTTGGGAGTTTAAGCACTATTCCTCCTCCGCCATTGCTGATTGCGTTTTTGGCCAATCCGTCAGTGTAGACGTGAGACCCGGGTTCAATCCACAGTAAGGAAAATGAGTTTTTTTCTGTCAGGGGCAGAAAGAAAACATCTTAATCTGAGCAGTTTCGTGGCAACTGCACAAGCCATGCGACCATTAACTTTCACAGGCTCTCATGTCACTCCTGTCCTTCACCGCAAAAAAGCGGTATTACGGGCAGTAACGATAGTTTTAATAGTTATAATGAATTTTGCACGGGAAGCGGCTTTCCAGCCTGCTCTTCTTGATTTTGAACTGATAAGTGTTCTTTTACGTGCTTGGGGGATCTCTGTTGCTGAGTGGTTAAGCCATTTGCCTTGCGAGTCGAAGGTCGTGGGTTTGAATCCGGACCACGGCCTTCTGTTCACGAGTGCAGTTTTTCCAGAGACCCTTAGGATTGTTGCTGCAGCTACGGAGTTCGTGCTTTGTGCAATACTCTCGGTAGGTGGCGTACCATTTCTGCGGAGAGGGACCGAGCCGTATGGGGTAAAACCCGGTGCAATGAAGTCAATCCTTCGGCTTTAAAACCCTTTAAAACCCTTTAAAACCTTTTAAAACCCTTTACGTGCTGAACTTGTACACGGCACCTATGTTTTATCGTCCGTCTTCGATAAGAGTACGAATTAGATCTCACCAACACTGAGATCAAGGATCTCTGAAACAATATCTAATAGCTCCACGAGGGAGCGAACCGTGTACCTTTAGAACGAAAGGCGCACACCAAACCTCTACGCCACAAAGCCCCACAAACACAGTGTGTAACAATACATAACGAAATGATACACAAAAAGGACACACATGAGAATAAAGTAGATAATGCTGATGTAGAGAAGAAAGAAATATTATGAGAAGAATAAAAAGGAAGGAAGTTAATGCCGAAAATGAGATTGAAAATATTCAAGAAAAAGCAATAAAAAAGTAATGATTGCTTGTTCCTGATATTATGATGGATGTGATCTAATTTGTCTTTCGCATCGACGACATATTAGCTGAGCTGAAAGAAATTAATGGATTGAGGGGGGAGCTGAACACTCAGTAATATTGGTGGAGGGGGAGGTTAAGGTGTTGTTACAGAACAGAAAGAGAGAAGGAAAGATTAGGAAAATATGGGGTCTCGGTGATGTAGTGGTTAAGACGTTTGCTTGTCGTACTGAAGGTTGTGGTTCGAATCTGAACCGAGTCACATGTGCAAGTTGTTCATGAGATTCTTAGGATTGTTGCCAGAGCTACTTCTTCTTCTTCTTCTTCTTCTATGAATGCTTCATATCAGCCACTTGCTAACCACTCTGTGTGATTTGTATGTGATCCGAGCCTAAGATCGATTGTACGTTGAACCAGTTACGCGCATACAAGCAGGTCAGCAGATCCGATTTATGTGTTGTTTTCTATTTACTAGGGTAGCTTCCCTAGGTCCTACATTAGTCGCCTCTTACGACATGTCTTGTAGGTTGCAGCGGTACTGTCTCTGCTTCCCTTGCGGGCCCCGGCACCACACGGGCGGCCGCAGCTGCGACGTTCTGCATTGTGCAACACTGTCGGCAGATGACGCGCTATCTCTCCCAACAGGAACGGAGCCACACGGGAAAACGCGATGCAATGAAGTCATCCTTCACCTTTGACCCTTTGGACTGAAAATGTAATAATGGTGAAAACTAAAATGGAAGGAATGTTATTTTTTTTTTTTTATTTTTTTTTTCCCGATCCAGAAGCACTTTTGCTTTTCAGCTCTTCGGCTCGGTGCCATGGACATCGTAACCCTTCGGTTCGGTGCCACGAACACCGTAAATCTGGGGAATCTGTGGTTTTTCGCCATCCCGCGGAATTGAACCCGCACACATAGAGGATAGTCACCCGTAGTCCAACGCGCTACGAACACGCTGGGCAGACGGGTGAAGGAATGTTATAAAGAAATGCATAAAATTGGAGACGTTTCTCGCCCGTTGGGGTGCCGGGGGCCTGAAATGGAAGCAAAGAATAGTATCACTGCGACCTATGAGACATATCGTAAGAGGCGACTGATGTAGGACATAGGAAAGCTACCATAGTAAAGAAAAAGCATCGCAGAAATCGGGTGTGCTCGCCTACTATAGGAGCATAAACGGTACAACGTACAATCGATCTTAGGCTCAGATCATATACAAATCACGAAGAGTGGTTTAACAAATGGTCGATATGGAACGCTCGAAGAATAAGAAGAAAAAGAAGAAGAAGAAGAAGGAGACGCCTCCAAAGAAATGTCTGTGAAGACGTAGAGGTGTGAATATTTTGGTTAGAGGAGATCACAAATTAGGAGCAGCGTGATAGAACTAATGACATCAATGACAGAAATGATCAGAGAAAGAAAGTGGGTAGATGGCTGGGATATTTATGTAGAATGTCACCGAGCACTTTGGCGACGATAGGTCGTTAATGGATATCAGACAGGAGGAAGAGACGAGGGCTGATGATAGGAAACGTGAAGAAGAATGGTAAAACGAGAAGAGAAAAGGGGGAGAAGTTTATAACAATCTACACTAGCAACGTCGTTAGCTACATAAACTACAACCAGGAATGTTTAGGCTGTTTTTCTGTATGGAGCGGAGACATGGAGAACACCAAAAAGTTGCAGACATTTATCAATAGATGCCTGCGCAGGGTACTTCATCTACGATGATATGACATGATCAAAACAGGGAATTGTGGGATAGAGTACAGCCAACTCTAGATAACTAGGCCAGACAACTGAACAGGGGTTTCTGACCTAGATCAGAAAAGGAGGCCGGAAAATATAAATGTTTGATAGAACACTGCAAATTTTTTTCTCAATTTTACTCAATTCTGTGAGTCTATGGTTATTTATTGGTGGAAAATATGCATAATATTGATATTCCTTATTGTTAAACTTAACTTGTTGCATAATATAACTTCGATTTAGCATTTTGTGTTGATTTTAAAATGAATTCGTCAATATACACCAATACTGGAATGCGAGGTCACGAGGTGTAGTTGGGGTCTGATTTCCATAATTTTACCTGAGTTCAAAGGCCCATACGTTTATAGTTGGCTCTGGATAGAGCGAGACACCGACAGGTGGAACAAGAGATAAGGAGCAGAAGGTGGCGATGGATAGGACACACACTGAGGAAACCCCATAACAGCATCACAAGACAGTCTCTCCGCTGGAGCCCCCCTGGACAATAAAGGTAAGGGAAGACACATGAACACCTGGAGACGGGAGTTGTAGACAGAATGCAAGAAATTGGGAGAGAGTGCAGAGATCTGGAAAAGATGGCCTTGGATAAGCGGTCTTGGAAGGCCTTGATTGCTGACCTATGCCTCCCCTAGGGACAAAGGGTGAAGAAGAAGACGCTAGTAACCACGTGCCGTGGAGATTTGGGGACTAGAGTCTAGCTTAGCTCGCAACCCCCCAATGACTAATTCCCCGTGTGCACACGATTGACTACAGGAGGCTCTGATATTTTATTTTTGAATCTAAATTACAAGTACATCTCAAGTCAAAGTAAGGATTGCCTGAAGGAAGAAGAACACTGGGAATAAAGAAAGTAAGCCATCATGCAAAACATCTTTCAGAGATGCCAAATTATGAGCCATGATTACGCCTAGATTCATAGCAAGCGAACTAAAAGAAAAAAACGAGAAACAAAAGAGTGTGAACTAATATAGAATGTTATGGGTAGAAAGTGGGCGTCTGTAGCTTAAGCGATAGTGCGCTCGACCACAACCCAAGCGTACCTGGTTCAAACTCTGCAGTGGGCAAATTTGGAAGCAAATTAGTTTCCATATATTTTTTTTTACGAAAGGTAAACATAGACCATACCGTTCAGAAAGCAATGGCAAACTACTGAAGGTATAAGTGGTGCCTAGAAAATCCACGATTCGTTTACTGTTGTTGATGGCTAAGTCATGTAAAGGATATGCCACGATTTTCATTTATTATACAGGGTGTTCAAGATTAAAGCAGCCCCATTGACAAATCGAAAGTTGCCAGATAATCTATCGCGTTATGTTTATGTACTATTTAAACCGGTTCTGACTAGCTCGTTTTACGTCACATTTGTTCATCGCCCCTTCCCGCACTACAATTACATACCGTCACATAACCTTGACCTATACTACGTCATAACTGAACCTTCTCATTTTCATACATATATACCAGATTGACTCCATTCACAGGCTGCTATTATCTTGAACACCCTGTATAACATGCAGTTTCATATTTTATTTAGACTTTTAAAAGGTCTTCTTCTTCTTCTTCTTTTCTTCTTCTCTTCCACCATTTACTTCTTTATAGAAGTGTTATGTGGGAGGGGGCGTAGTGATCTTGTGTGTGCTTTTTTCAAGCACTTTGTAAGCTGATATTCATTTTCGCAAGGCTGTTCTTGATGCCGTCGCTCCATCTTTTACGTGGTCTTCCTCTTGCTTTGTACTCATTATATTTTTTCTGTGTGACTCTCTGTGGTAGGCGATACCAGGGCATTCTAGTCAGGTGTCCAAACCATTTAATCTGTTGTTCTTTTATGAATTGCATGACTGGTTTTACATCCAGTCTCCTGATTTCTTCATTTCTAATTTCGTCTCTATTTGTCACACCTGCAGCTCTTCTAAGACACCTCATCTCTGTCCTCGCCCGAGTGGTTACCGGGGTCCAAATTTGGGTGTAAAGAATAGAACCACTGTTACCTGCCATGCATGTCGTAAGAGGCGACTAAGGAGGTTTGGCTGAAATCGGATGCATGTGTCCTAAACGTGTAGAGGTCTATGCGTTTTGGGGCCTACCAAACCAATGTGCAACGTATGCACGTTCTTGGCAAAGATCAAACATATCACAAAGAGTGATTAAAATTGATCGTAAAGAGCGAACGCAAAGAAGAAGAAGATCTCTGTCCTTATGATTTTCCACTCATTAGTTGCTGTTATTGGCCATGTTTGACACTGGTAACATAGTGTTGGCCAGAAAATCGTTCTTGAGATTTGCTTTAGTTGTTAGCGGTATCTCTTTATGTGACAACAGTGGTGTTAACTGTCCCAGTACTTGGTTAGCTTTTGTGCATCGATTGCTGATTTCGCTATCGATACTTCCATCTGCTGTGAAAATTGCTCCTAAGTATTTGGCCTCAATTGTTTGTTTTATGTCTACGTTCTAGAGTTTTATTGTAAGGTTTTCTGGTTGTCTATTTATTGCTATTGTCTCTGCATTTTTACTTTAAAAAAAGTAAATCTAGTTTAGTACACATTACAGAATGAATTGAATGATTGATAGGACCATAATCATTGCACTTCGGTGAGTAATGATGTGTGCTCAGATTGATTTCTTACACAGGAAGATCTCAGCTGCAGAGCGCGAACTCCGTAGCACCGGTGAGGGTCCCCAATGTAACTTTGAAGATGTGAAGATACTTATGTAGGAATTTAATTTTAAAACTTTTCTAATGAATTTTTCTCAGACAGCAGCTTTCCAGCCTGCTCTTCTGGATTTTGAACTGCCAAGGGATCTTTGACGTGCTCAACTTAAACACGGGATCTACGTTTCATCATCCGTCTCCGATAGGACTAGGAACTCGATCTCACCTACACTGATATCAGGACTCTCTGAAAAAATATCTAGATGGATCCACGAGGAAGCGAACCTGGTACCTATGCACGAGAGTCGCGAACCTAACCTCTGTGTAACAGAGATTCCCTATCATTACAACATGAATGCGTCTGGAGATAAAAAAATACGGAATGAAAGAGTTAATTAGGAAAAGGTGATCACTCAATGACAGCAAGACACACTTTAGAATTCTTGACAAACAAAAGATAAATGAAGAGACTAATAAAATAAAAATAAAATAAACGAAAGAGCATTAAGAGATGAACAAACATGGGAAATAGAGATATGGGAATACGGGGGAAGCTGATAACACTGCTGGAAAAAAAATTCATAATCTGGAGAAATGATGGGAGGAAATGAAATGATGGAACGAGAAATTGAATTGTTGATCAGGGAGATGGCAGATCGATATGTTTATCTGCCGACACACAGGCACATACATACAGACAGTGGCGGCTCGTCATTGAGGGCCAGTGGGACCAGGCCCCACCACAAATAATGTAACGTGTATATTCATTTATAAATTATTTGTTCATAATTATTACTGTTAATTACCGCCCGAGTGGTTACCGGGGCCCAAATTTGGGGTGTAAAGAATAGAACCACTGTTACCTGCCACGCATGTCGTAAGAGGCGACTAATGAGGTTTGGATGAAATCGGATGCACGTGTCCTAAACGTGTAGAAGCCTATGCGTTTAGGGACCTACCAAACCAATGTGCAACGTATACACGTTCTTGACAAAGATCAAACATATCACAAAGAGTGATTAAAATTGGTTGTAAAGAACGAACGCAAAGAAGAAGAAGAAGAAGATTAGTGATAAAGTGTTATTAATTAGCTTTGAAATAAGAATTTACAACTCTAAAATATCAAATAAAGTCTGAAATTCAGCATTGTTTTTCCCTAATTAGTATACTTTACGCATTTCTAGCGCACTATTTTTTATGACCAGTAGAAATGTTGTTTATTTAAATCATGAAGTTTGCGAAAAGTTTTGTCTGGCCCCAGCAACAAAAATTATCACGAGCCGCCACTGCATAGAGACATACATACATACAGTGGCGGTTTGTGATCATTTTGTTGGTGGGCAGACATACATTTCTCGGAAAAATCATGGTTTTAGGTTGTTATGTTTTAATTTATAAAATAATAAATACACGTTACACATTATTTTTGGTGGGGCCCGGCTCCAGTGGCCCTTAATGACAAGCCGCCACTGCACAACATACATACATACATGAATAGAAAGATAGAAGTGGAGCGTCTGGCTGAATGAATTAGGACGCGGGCTCCCATTCAGGAGACGCGAGTTCAATCCTTGGTAAAGGCAACAATGTTTTTTTCTGTGGGTGGCATAAAGAAAAAAATCATAACCTGAACAGTTTTGCGACGACTACACTAGCCATGTGTTCATTAAATTCTTCAGGCTCATGTCTCCTCCCTCTCCCTGTCCTCCCACGCCCTGATGAGCGGTATTACAGGTAGTTACGACGTTGTAACAATAGATAAATAGAAGCAGATAGACAGACAGAACACTAAAGACATGCGGAGATTGTATATAAGAAAATTCATGATTTTTACTGTTTTTCTCTTCTTTTCAATTATCTTTCTCTCTCTCTCTCTCTCTCTCTCTCTCTCTCTCTCTCTCTACTTCTCTCAGGGCAGTGACATCATAAAATTCGTATCATATTCATAACATCTCCAGGTGACGTCACATGTTGACTCCCTACATACACTTCGTGAGTAATTCACGTGGAGTTCATAATTTCATTTGTGTTATTGGTTATTAGTTATTTAATTAACGTTACAAAACTTCAGGCAGACCCGTTGGTGCTCGATCGTCCCCAACATATGTTGAAGGGTATGCATACTGATGGTTCCTGTGGCTCGCTGGTTAAACACACTTCTCTAATTGATTGATTGAACAGCTGATTGACTGACCAGCTGACTGACTATCCAGCTATACATATATTGTGGTCAACCACTAGTAGCAACTGTTATAAGAAGGCGAAGATGGAGATGTACTGGACACACCTTGAGAAGAAATGTCTGATCAACCACTAGTAACCTGTTATAAGAAGGAGAAGATGGAGATATGTTGGACACACCTTGAGGAGAAATGTATGGTCAACCACTAGTAACAGCTGTTATAAGAAGGAGAAGATGGAGATATGTTGACATATCTTGAGAAGAAATGTCTGTCAACCACTAGTAACAGCTGTTATAAGAAGAGAAGATGGAGATAAGTTGGACACACCTTGAGAAGAAATGTCTGATCAACCACTAGTAAAAGCTGTTATAAGAAGGAGAAGATGGAGATATGTTGGACACACTTGAGAAGAAATGATCAACGAATATCAAAAGAAGCATTGAGATTGGATGCAAAGGGTTAAAGAAGAGAGGACGACATAAGGAGACACTGAAACGAACTTTGCTGATAGAGGCAAGAAATAATTTCGGTCTCAGTTCCATGGAGGCAATTGAGCTAGTTGCTCAGAAAAGAACAGTATGGAGAAATTGCTTGCTGGCCCTATGTAACATATAACAGTATGAGAGGAAATATTATATAGTGTTTATATATATATATATATAGAGAGAGAAAGAAAACAGCTGAAAAAGTTGCAGCAACTGCGTAAATATATATATATACATAAGACAGATTCCAGTGAAACGAACAGGTTAAAAAAGACGCTGGCGCTGGATAGGACACACTTTGCGAAAACCGGAGGGAATATAACAAGAAGGGTCCTTGCCTGGAACCCGCAGGGACAGCGAATGAAGGGGAGGCCGAGAAATACATGGAGACGAGATTTGGAGGCGGAGATCAACAATATAAAGAAGAGCTGGAGGGAACTGCAGAAGATAGCTAGAGGTAGGATCACTTGAAATGAGTTGGTTGAGGGCCTATGCCCCAACCCGGGGTAAAAGGCAAAGAGAGAGAGATATAACAGTATGGGTGTGAAGCATGGGAGTGGAAAAACATATATGTGCTTTTGAATATAAATGTTACAGAAGAGTTCTTCGTATATCTTGGACAGAGAAGAGAACAAATAGATCTATCCAAAAAGAACTCAAAATCAAAGAAAACTGGCTGATGCTACAAATAAGAAAGAAAATTGAAGTATTTTGGACATATAAAAAGACATGAAGGGCTGGAGAGACCATCATGGAAGGAGACGTCATGACAAAGAGGAGAAAAGAAAGACCACAGAGAAGAAGGATTCAGGATGTTACTGAAGATTTGAGCGTGATGGCTGCAGAGGCGTGGAATATGAGATAGAGAAATTCTGAAGGACTGTTAGGGTGGCAACGTTCTGCACAGGACAAACTATTTGATTATATATACGTACAGAGATGTCTGCGCAGAATAGAGGGACTAAGATGGTATGATAGGGTCACAAATGAGGAACGTTTTGCGAACACTTTGCGAAAACCTGAGAGGAATATAACAAGAAGGGTCATTTTCTGGAACCCACACGGACAGCGAAAGAAGGGGAGGCCGAGAAATACATGGAGATTAGATTTGGAGGAAAAGATCAACAATATAAAGAAGAAGATCTGGAGGGAGATGCAGGAGATAGCTAGAGATAGGATCACTTGAGTTAAGTTGAAGGCATATATCCCAATCCAGGGTTAAAAGGCAGAGAGAGAGAGAAAAGATACATACAGGGGGAGAATAGAGAAATATTCACAGAGAGAGAAAGATACAGAGAGAGAGAGAGAGAGACACACATACATACACAAAGAGAGAGAGAGAGATACATACAGAGAGAGAGAGGAGAGAAGGTACAAGAGAGAGAGAGAAAGATACATACAGAGGGAGAAAGAGAGAAATATTCACAGAGAGAAAGATACACAAGAGAGAGAGATACACATACATCACACAGAGAGAGAGAGAGTATACATACAGAGAGAGAGAGAGAAGATACACAGAGAGAGAGGAAGACACATACAGAGAGAGAAAGAGAGAGAGATATACATACAGAGAGAGAAATGCTTCTCTCAGAAACACAGGGGGAGAAAGATACATACATACAGAGAGAGAGAGTGCGGAGAGTGTGGGAGAGAGAGAGAGAGATACACAAGCAGAGGAGAGAGAGAGTTAGCGCCAATACAAAAACATTTCACATACCTTTCTCTTCTTTCGCTTGCACCTGAACTTTCTGTCCGTTATTGTTTTCAAAGTGTGAGACTTCCTCCTTGTGTACTACAACATCATTCTGATTGGATTCTTTGTCTGTAAGAAAGTTCCAGAAAGAGAAATTGTGAGACTGAACTTGATGTTTACGCATAAATAATGATATATGATAGAAGCTTCCGGAAGAAGGGAACTTTGGCTTTTAAATATTTATGAGAGTAAATTTCTCAAGATTCCTTCTCTGGGGATTTCTTTGTTTATTTAATTCTTGTTTTATTCTTTGCTTCTGTCTTGGTGATATCGAGAGTTTTTTTAATTGATTTTTTCCTTAGTAATTTCTTTATGTTTCTTATTTTTTAACTTTTTGTTTTCTTTAATAAAAACAACATTTATTTTCCAACTTCAGTTTTTAATATTTAAAAACTTATTCTAAAGTTTTGCTTCTCTTAGCTTTTTGAATTTTATATATTTTTCTGGTTTTTTTTAAATAGTGTTTTTGTTTTATTTTTATTTTTTTTTTTAAAACTCATTTATTTTTTCAGCTTCTTTTTTTGGAAGCTGGATATGAAAAAAGATTGTTTCTATTGTGTTCCAACTAAATCTTTGTTAAATAGTTTTTTTTCAACTTCAGTTTGTTAAATAGTTTTTGCTTTTTTGGAAAAAAACTTAAACTGGTTTTTAAATAGATTTTACTTAACTTTATTATTGAAGTTTTGACTTATTAAATATATTTTTTTACGAGTCTTATAAAATAGTTTTTTCTGTCATTTTTAATGTTAAAACTTTTAACTCTTACAATACGCGTACTAAAACCGACTTTTTACACACTGTTTTTGAGGAACAAATTTTAAGGCGAAGATGTCCTTACAAAATTTGTTATAACTTTCTTAAATTCAACAGCAGAGACAAACTGCATACACCAAAATGTGCACAATTGAAAAATCTATTACAAACACCCACTTGCTGTATTTGAATTTAAAAATACACTTAAAGCATTAAAGTCCTCTACGATATATTAACAACTGGTTAGAACCATATGTCCTGTGAAGTGGCTTTGCGTAAAATGGGAACTAACTTTATGGTCTGTCAGGTGGCGTTTCGTATTCTAAGAGTTGAAACCGTTTTTTTAGATCTTATTGCAGCATTTAAAAAAAAAAAAGTTGGATGTATTAAAATTTTTTATTTTGTTTTCAACTTCAGTTTTTAAATTTTTTTCTGCCTTTTTTAAAAACTTAAACTTTTGTTAGTTTTTAAAAAATATTTATTTTGAAGTTGGATTTATTATAATAAATTTCTGAATTTTCTTAATGGATTTGTTTCTTTTTTTTTAAAACTTCCAACTTTTTTTCCCTTTTTTCTTAGCTTGAATTTTTGAAATTGGATTTATTTTTAATTTATTTCTTTTTTTTGTATCTCTGATTGTTTTTAGTTTTTTTAAGATTGAATTTGTCCCTGTCGTTATTTCTTGAGTTTCTCTTTGAGAATTTTAAAATGTTTTAAAAAAATTTGGGCTGGCCATTGAGTTATTCGTATGTGTCGATTCCTCCCCGCCAATAAAGGCTGACATATCCCGTTTCTGATGATATCTTTTTGGAGTTTGTTCTCTAGATATTTGCAGTTCCCTGCTGAGGAGCATTTCCTGCCTTCCCGGGTTTGTTTGGAGTCGTTTTAGTCTAGGTGACGTCAGCCTTCTGTCGCCAGGCTCACCAACCCAGGCTTTTATGTAGGGTATGCTCCCATGCTCCCTGGATAGGGTCATAGAAGTAGAGGACAGATCAAGAAAAACTATGTTGCCCTCAAGGAGGAGAAGATGACTGTCCATAATTGGAGGATTGGTTGGTTGCAGCTAGATTCCTTACCACTCGCTGGTGGGTTCTGCGCTGCCACCTTATAGATTCCCTACTTCCAGTCTTTTGGTCTGGCCTTTCACCTTCAGTTTTTGGTTAGACCTGCCATGAGTTGCACTTAGAATCCCGACAAGATAGTTTGAAGCAGTGGCGGTTTGTGTTCATTTTTGTTGGTGGGGCCAGACATACATTTTTCGGAAAAATTATGGTTTTGGGTTGTTATGTTTTAATTTATAAAATAATAAATACAGTTACAATTATTTTTGGTGGGGCCCGGCCCCAGTGGTCCTTAATGACGAGCCGCCACTGGCCTGAAGGATCATCAAGACATACAAACTCCGACCACATAAGGCTAGACTAATGTGAACATCGTGGCATATCCTTTACATGACGTAACCATCAATCATCATCAATCATCAATACAATCATCAATAACAATCATCAACAATCCAAGCCACCAGAACAGCGCAAGACAAAAACAGAAAACCACGACACTGGGCAACAGCCCGGTAGCAGTGTAACGACACCAGAACAGCTCAAGACAAAAACAGAAAACCACGACACTGGGCAACAACCCGGTAGCAGTGTAACGACACCAGAACAGCGCAAGAACAGAAAACCACGACACTGGGCAACAACCCGGTAGCAGTGTGACGACAAGAAAGAAGAAAAACCCATCAACCCCAGTAAACGATTCGTTAATTTCTAGCCACCACTTATACTTTCAGTAGTTTGATTTGCTTTGAAAGATGATAGCTTATTTTACCTTTAAAAAGATCCCACGTAAATGTATTTGTTTCCAAACTTGCCCACCGTTGGGTTTGAACCTGGTACGCTTGGGTTTGTGAACGAACTCACTACCGTTTGTGCTACAGACGATCACACTCTGCTAATGTAGAAGGACTCTGCCTTTTCTTACGGTCTATCTTTTCATCTCGTGTATGTCTGTCTTTGAATCGTTATTTTCAGATTGAGTTTCTTTCGTTGATATTTCTTTGTTTCGTGGTTAAGAGGCAAGTAAGAAAACACACACATACATATGTAAGCCTACTCAAGTGTAAGCACAGTAACGCACATACATATGTAAGCGTACATAAGTATTAGCATAGTCACACACATACATATGTAATATTAATTGTAAGCACAAACTTGCCATACATATTAAGACTTAAGTATAAGCATAGTCACACAATACATATCTAAGCCTATCAAGTGTAAGCTACAGTAACGACAACATATGTAGCCTACTAAGTATAAGCATAATCCACACATAATATGTAAGCCTGACTTAAGTATAAGCATAATCACACACATACTATGTAAGTCCCCTTAGTATAGCCAGTCACATACATTGTAGCATCAGTATAAGATAGTCCACATACATATGATAGTTTCTTATTAGAAGACAGTAACCACATACATATGTAAGCCTACTTAAGTATAAGCATAGTCACACACATACATATGTAAGCCTACTTAAGTGTAAGCACAGTAACGCACATACATATGTAAGCCTACTTAAGTATAAGCATAATCACACACATACATATGTAAGCCTACTTAAGTATAAGCACAGTCACACACATACATATGTAAGCCTACTTAAGTATAAGCACAGTCACATATACGCTAAAGGGGGTCTCTGTGCCTTGTGAGTGAAAGTCGTGGTTCCAATCCGGACCTCGTCATTCTGTTCACGAGTGCAGTTTTTTTCCGAGACTCCTAGGATTGTTGATGGAGCTACGGAGTTCGTGCTTTGTGCAATGCTCTCGGCAGATAGCGTACCATTTCTGGGAGGGACCGAGCCGTATGGGGTAAAACTCGGTGCAATGAAGACAATCCTTTGACTTTTAAACCCCTTAAACGCATACGCTAGACACGCTTTCGCAACACACTAATGCTCACTGTCAGACATACAGACACACGCATGCCTACGAGACGTAGAAACAAGCAAAGAACTAAACGCATATACACTCCCTCACTCACAGCCCACACACACGAACACATACACAGGCACGCTCAAGTATACACGACAGCAAAACCCGCATACACACGCCCTCACACACACACACACACACACACAGACACGCTCAAGTATACGCGACAAAAATTCGCACAAAACACACACACTACACTCAAGTATACGCGATCAACAAACCCGCACAGTAATACCTATTAACAATCCACAAACACACACACACACAATAAAAACAAGCACAGACGTAAAAAAAAGCAGCTATTCACCACACAAACAGTCACACTCACAAAAAACACACACATAGACACAAATACACACTCACATGCACACATTAGACCACACACACTCTATATATACATCATCTAGTTTCAGCCCGACGTAGATCAAATATTTATGCCCTCCGGTTGTGCCAGATAATTTACCGTATCGCATTGTCAAACAAAAGAACATTTCGTCATTACTAAACTCCAGACATGTGTTGGATTTCACAAGCCAAATCAATAATTGTTATTTGGCTTTCTCTAGTTTCTGTGTCTATTATTCAAGCATAGAAATAGCGTCAGGAGAAGAAACCTAAGTTAAAGGTTCAAGAAGGAATAGTTAGGGAAAGAGAGAAATGTATCAGAGCTTTGCCAGCACGGAATAGGGCTAAAAGAAGGTCATATATATCTCTGTCTATCCATACAAGTTGCACAATGAGGCAGAAAGAAAATGATCTCTCTCTCTCTGTGTTCTCTCTCTCTCTCTCTCTCTCTCTCTCTCTCTCGGAGACATGTAACAGTGTCAGAAAGATGGACAATGATCCCGCTCTGTCTCTTCTCTCTCTCTTTCATCCAAACAAGTAACAGAATGAGACACAGAGACAATACTTTCTCTCTCTCTCTTTCTCTCTCTCTCTCTCTTTTTCTCTCTCTTTTTCTCTCTCTCTCTCTTTTCTCTCTCTCTCTTCTCTCTCTCTCTCTTTCTCTCTCTCTCTCTCTCTCTCTCTCTCTTCTTATTCTCTCGTTCTCTCTGCAAACAAGTAACAGACGGAGACACAGAGACAATGCTTCTCTCTCTCTCTTTCTCTCTTCTCTTTCTCCTTCTCTCTTTCTCTCTCTGTCTTCTTCTAGCAAACAAGTAACAGAATGAAACACAGAGACAATGATATCTCTCTCTCTCTCTCTCTCTCTCTTTATATATCTCTCTATATTTCTATCTCTCTCTCTATCTCTTTCTCTATCTCTCTCTTTATATCTCTCTCTTTATATCTCTTTCTCTATCCCTATCTCTCTCTCTCTCTTTATCCTCTATCTCTGTGGAAATCGGTATATTTCTCTAGATATCCCTGATCTCAATTTAGTCGAGTTCGAGTTCTTAATCCGATCGGAGATGGACGAAAAAAGGCAGGTGAAATGTTCAAATTAAACACTCAAAACAAGCATTGGCAGCTGAAAATTATTCTAGAATGGCTGCAAAATCACAGCAGGGCAACTTTCGTTAAACAGATTGAAATAAAATTCCGACAAAAATGGTTTATAGATCACAAAATCAATACCCCCTCCCTCCACTCAACACTTCTATAAACAAAAGTAAATGGTGGAAGAGAAGAAGACCCTTCCTCAGCGAGACTAACCTACTCCAACTTATTGCTATTTAATATCGATATAGGGTAAGACTACAGTAAAACTATATAATAATGTAGAAACACGTAATAAACAAAGTACTGTAGTTTTACAAAATACAAAAACAATTACAATACACAGCAACGTTTCGACCAAAAGGCCTTTATCAAGCAAACGATACAACAGAGTGACGAATTCACAGCATACTACATAACAGACATAAATATTGCCACTTTATTTAAAATTGCCACTTTTATTTAAAATTCACTTTTATTTAAAATTGCATTATTTAAAATACTTTATTTAAATTGCCACTTTATTTAAAATTCACTTTATTTAAAATTCCATTTATTAAATGCTTTTATTAAATTGCCATTATTTAAAATTCACTTATTTAAATAAATTCACTTTATTTAAATTCATTTTATTTAAAATCCATTATTTAAATCCACTTTTATTTAAAATTGCCACTTTATTAAATGCCACTTTATTTAAAATTGCACTTTTATTTAAATTGCCACTTTATTAAAATTGCCACTTTTATTTAAAATTGCCACTTTTATTAACTATTAAAAAAATTGCCACTTTTATTTAAAATTGCCACTTTATTTAAATTGCCACTTATTTAAATATTTATTTAAAATTGACTTTTTAAAAGAATTGCCCTTTATTTAAAATTGCCACTTTTATTAAATTGCCACTTTCCCAAATTTAATATTTATTTTCTATTAGAACTCCTTAAAATTTTTGAAATCTCATCTATTTTCTTAGTCCATATTTACAAAATTCAAAATTTTTCTTTTGTTGAGCACATTCCTATATTCCTTTTCTTTCTTCTCAACTATTTCCATTCTTTATAATAATCTTCTTATTTGTCCATTATCAAATATTTTCCCATCTTTATTTCAAACTGACAAGAATATAAGATATCAACAAAAAGGCACAAAATAATATGACATGAAATCCTGGAAAATCCTGGCACATAATTAACCTACAGAAGTGAAGAAAGTTCGCGTTTGATTAGTCAGGATTTCTGTATTGCCTCTTTGAAATTTCTAAAATAGAAATATAAGTAGGACTTTGTACACAATCGTTAATGATATTTCTGTAACTTCAAGGAAGACTATTTCAGTATTTTGAAATAAACTAGTTAGTAATACTTCATTTTCTTCATCTTCTTCTTTTTCTTCTTTCTTTCTTCTTCTTTCTTCTTTCTTCTTCTTCTCTCTTCTTTTCTTTCTTTTCTTTCTTCTTCTTCTTTCTTCTTCTTTCTTCTTCTTCTTCTTCTTCTTCTTCTTCTTCTTCTTCTTCTTCTTCTTCTTCTTCTTCTTCTTCTTCTTCTTCTTCTTCTTCTTCTTCTTCTTCTTCTTCTTCTTCTTCTTCTTCTTCTCTTCTTCTTCTTCTTCTTCTTCTTCTTCTTCTTCTTCTTCTTCTTCTTCTTCTCTTTTCTTCTTCTTCCTCTTCTTCTTCTTCTTCTTCTTCTTCTTCTTCTTCTTCTTCCTTCTTCTTCTTCTTCTTCTTCTCTTCTTCTTCTTCTTCTTCTTCTTCTTCTTCTTCTCCTTCTTCTTCTTTCTTCTTCTTCTTCTTCTTCTTCTTCTTCTTCTTCTTCTTTCTTCTTTCTTCTTCTTCTTCTTCTTCTTCTTCTTTTTCTTCTTCTTCTTCTTCTTTCTTCTTCTTCTTCTTCTTCTTCTTCTCCTTCTTCTTTCTTCTTCTTCTTCTTCTTCTTCTTCTTCTTTTCTTCTTCTTCTTCTTCTTCTTCTTCTTCTTCTTCTTCTTCTCTTCTTCTTCTTCTTCTTCTTCTCTTCTTCTTCTTCTTCTTCTTCTTTTTGTTCTTCTTCTTCTTCTTCGATTTTTATCTTGACGAACTTCAGACTATCAGTATTTTGAATAACTACTATACTATTTCTTCTTGAACGCTCTATTCAACTAGTTAACCATTCTTTGTATTTGTTCGTATCTTGCTTCGATTGTACGATGTCTTGAGCCTTACAAGTAGGCTTCTTCTTAGCACATCCGATCTCTACGACCCTTTTATTTACTAGAGTAGCTTCCTAGACCCTTACCTCAGTCGCCTCTTACGACATGCCTAGTAGGACGCAGTGTTACTATTCTTTGCTCCCATTGCGATCCCTTGCAACACACGTGCGACCAGATATACCTGATTTCATTGTAAGAGAAATCGAGTTCCTAGTCCTATAGAAAACGGTAGCTTAAACTGTTTTCTTCACGATAACGCCTCGAAGATAAAAAAAATAATTAATTAACTCTTGATGGACCAGGGCAAAAGCTATATTTTTACAAGCCATTTGTTTTAAAAATAAAAAAACGCGCTTTAGTGTGACTCATGGTAAAAGGTGCCGACCCAATGTCACGTAGTGTGACATTTCGTCCAAAAAGAGTTAATGCAACAACAACAAAATCGTTAATTTAAATCTACTAAAGGTGTTAGCCTTAGGGTATAAATCTTGTAATTAACAATCTTTAAAGTTGATGTAACAGACAGATAATACATTTTTCTCTTTGATGTGTTTACATGCTTCAACCCGCCTCATATTCTCTCTTTCCAGCGGCAGTAGAAGACTGCCATTTTAATGACTTTGCCCACTCAGTCACATTAAGTCAAGAAGTCATCTCGAATTTTAAGAAAAGCTCTAGAGAACGGCGCTGTCAGAAAAAGTCGCCAGGGGCGTGTTGAAATGTAGTGGAAAGTACAAACCTTACTCTATCTGACAGATGGTTGAAGTGTACTCACGTTGTACTTCCTCAGGACTTGTCATTTAGCAACAATAACAGTGACGACGACCACAAAAACAACAACGGTGGCAACAGAAACAGCAACACCAACAATGGGTTGTCAAAACAATAGCAACAACAGCGATAACAACAACAGCAATAAAAGCGAAAGCGAGAACAGCACTAACAAAAATTACAACGACAGCATCATCAACAACAGCAACCACAACAACAAAGACAACAACGGTAGCAACAACAACACTGACAGTAATAAAAAACAATAGCAATAACAGCGACAGCGACAGCAAAAGTAGCAACAGTAACATCAACATCACCAATAACACCACCCGAGTGGTTACCGGGGCCCAAATTTGGGGTGTAAAGAATAGAACCACTGTTACCTGCCACGCATGTCGTAAGAGGCGACTAAGAATGTTTGGATGAAATCGGATGCATGTGTCCTAAACGTGTAGAAGTTTTATGCGTTTAGGGGCCTACCATACCAATGTGCAACGTATACATGTTCTTGGCAAAGATCAAACATATCACAAAGAGTGATTAAAATTGGTGTAAAGAACGAACGCAAAGAAGAAGAAGAAGACAAATAACACAAATAACAATAGTAACACTCATCATCATCAAGGTGCGTGTCCGTTCTAGGACATCGCTCTATTTGCAGCTCATCTGAAATTCACTCTGTCTCTAGCCAGTTCACCCACTTCGTCGATGGTCATATTCATGGTTATAGTAACACTAAAAGTTAATTGCATATCCTTTACAAGACTTTGCGAACCAACCCCAGCTTTTTAACACTGTGATTTTTCTAGGCATTATTGCGTTCAGTAGTTTGCCATTGCTTTCTGAAGGGGTGACGCCGTCGTCCTTTTGTAAAAATGCACGGGAAACAATTTGCATCCAAACTGTCCGCAACGTGATTCGAACTCAGAACGTCGGGGTTAATAGACCGAGTCACTATCTGCTAAGCCACAGACTCCATCATAGTAACAATACCAACAACAAATATAACGAGAAGGGTGGTGAAGATACTCACGGACTAAGTTCAGCAAATCTTGCAGATCTTTCTCTTGGTCTGGTGTCTGGGGATAATCATATTTCATCACTATGATGATGATATGATGATGACGATAATGAGAATGATGATGATGGCGATAATGATAATGATGATGATGATAATGATGATGATGATAATGATGATGATGATGATGATAATGATGATGATGATAATGATGATGATGATGATAATAATGATGATGATGATAATAATGATGATGATGATAATGATGATGATGATAAAATGATGATTAACAGATTTTGAAACAGATCAAACATAGCTTTACAAAAATTAAACAACTAAAACAATATGGCATGAAAGTGTTTAAAATAATCTTCTTCTTCTTCACCGTTCAACTCCCCACGGAGCACAGGTCTTCAACAAACTTTTTCCAGTCCTTCCTCTCTCTTGCCATCTCTTCCAACTCTTTCCATGATTTACCTATCCTTTATTATCAGCCTCAGCTCTCTTCTCTAGATCTGTCTAGGCCTTCCTTACTCCTCTTGCTCTGCGTGTTCCAAAGCGGTGCCTGTTTTGTAATGCTTCCGGTCGATCTTCTCAATGTATGTTCTATCCATCACCAGCGTCTCTTCCTGAGTTCTTTCTCCACTGGTACCTGCTTAGTTCTTTCTCCACTGGTACCTGCTTAGTTCTTTCTGTGAGTTCCTCGTTTGTAATCTTATCATACCATCTCAGTCCCTCTATTCTATGTTGAAAATAAATACAGATCATAACTCTCAGAGCATCCACATTTTCCGTGAAAACATATGTGTGTGAAGCATGGACATTGAACAAGGTAGTGGAAAAACATATATGTGCTTTTCAATATAAGTGTTACAGAAAAGTCCTTTGTATATCATGGACACGCACGAGTGGTTACCGGGGCCGAAATTTGGGGTGTAAAGAATAGAACCACTGTTATCTGCCTCGCTTGTCGTAAGAGGCAACTAAGGAGGTTTGGCTGAAATCGGATGCACGTGTCCGCTAGGGAATAGTTGACTCGAAACAAATTCTTGCAGAAAACGGATGTACCAGGCCGTAAGGCGCATAACATGGTGCAACGATCCCTCACAATGAGGAATGGGATAACGGATTCTACGGTCGCCAATCTGCCTCGGATATTTAGCCACGTATTAAGAATGTCAGACCTACCATCACGAGGGTGGCCAAAACTTATTGCGGAAAGAGGTCGGCACAAACGGGGAAACAGAAATCATAGGAATTATATCCTACAGAGCTGCCCCCAGTATGCAGCCTTGAGAAGAAAGAGGTGGCCCACTTACACTAGCGTCCAAGACAAACTGTTTGGCGTGACTGATAATCTGAGGCAGACGGCTGCCTTTATTTCTTCTCTTTTTTTTAAGGAACCCTTTCATACCAGGTGGTATATAAGTCAATACAGTGTTAGGCCTGTATTTTTATTGACCGTCGGCACAGTGATGTGGTCAGCATCACGCCGGCCGCCTTTACTTTCCCAGAGCATGTCTGGTACCCAGTTGAGGCTGGGTCGACCTGAGAACCGTCGCGGTCGGGAAAAATTTCACGCACACTGCGAGGTTGAACCCGACCACCAGCCTTGAGAAGCAGGTTCACTAACAACTACGCTACCGCGGCTCTCACTCCCACAGGGCCAACAAATAAAAATCCAAGAAACCAAATAAACAACAAGAAAAACCCTGACAAATGAAGATGACGATGAAGGTAATGATATATAAGATGTCAAAGTAAACAGATTAAACCTACCTCGGACGCCTTGTTGGCACTTCTTTTCTGAACTGAAACAAAGAAGAAACAACACGTTAGCTATTTCTTTGTTTTAATTCTATGATGATGATGGTAATGATGATGATGATGATGATAATGGTAATGATGATTATGATGAATGAGACAGAGAAGAAGAAAGACAAACCTACAAAAATAAGAAGGAATCGAGGATAAGATAGATAAATAGATAGAGATAGATAGAGATAGATAGAGATAGAGAGAGAGAAATAGAGAGATAGAGAGAGATAGAGAGAGATAGAGAGAGATAGAGAGAGGGGATAGGAGATAGAGAGAGAAGAGAGAGATAGAGAGAGATAGATAGGAGATAGAGAAGATAGAGAAGAAGATAGAGAGAGACCGGAAGAAAAAGACAAGCAGAGATAAAGTAAAACGGAATAGGAGAATGAGAAAGAAAGAGAGAGAGAGAGAGAGAGAGAGAGAGAGAAAGAGAAGAGTGAGAGAGAGAGGTATAAAATGAAACAGGAAGAAAAATAGAGAGAAAAAATGAAAGGATGAGAGAAACAGAGAAACAAGGAAGACAAAAACAATTAAAAATAATAAAACGAAATGGGAGAATAGGAAGAGAGAGAGAGAGAGAGAGAGAGAGAGACAGGTAACAGACACAGAGAATTTTTTTCTGATCCAGAAGCACTTGAGCTTTCAGCTCTTCGGCTCGGTGCCATGGACATCGTAACCCTTCGGTTCGGTGCCACGAACACCGTAAATCTGGGAAATCTGTGGCTTTTCTGCCATCCCGCGGAATTGAACCCGCACACAGAGGGATAGTCACCCGTAGTCCAACACGCTACGAACAGGCTGGGCAGACGGGCAACAGAGAGAAATAAAGAATGAAATAATGAGAGAGAATGAGAGAGAATGAGAGAGAATGAGAGAGAATGAGAGAGAATGAGAGAGAATGAGAGAGAATGAGAGAGAATGAGAGAGACTGAGAGAGAATGAGACAGTGAAAGAGAAAGACAAACAGAGAAATAATAAGAAGCACTGAGATGATGAGAGAGTGAGATAGAGAGAGAAAGTAATACAGCAGAAGAATAGGAATAAGAAAAATGACACAAAATCAAACAGATAAATAGAGCGAGAAAAAGAGAGAGAAGAGAGAGATGAAGGGAGAATGGAGCACAGAGAGAAAGTGAGAGACAGAATATGTGATTGAGAGAGAGAGAGAGAGAGATGAAGGGAGAATGGAAGCACAGAGAGAAAGTGAGAGACAGAATATGTGATTGAGAGAGAGAGAGAGAGAGATGAAGGGAGAATGGAAGCACAGAGAGAAAGTGAGAGACAGAATATGTGATTGAGAGAGAGAGAGAGAAAGAGAGAGATGAAGGGAGAATGGAAGCACAGAGAGAAAGTGAGAGACAGAATATGTGATTGAGAGAGAGAGAGAGAGATGAAGGAGAATGAAGCACAGAGAGAAAGTGAGAGACAAAATATGTGATTGAGAGAGAGAGAGAGAGAAAGGAGAATGGAAGCACAGAGAGAAAGTGAGAGACAGAATATGTGATTGAGAGAGAGAGAGAGAGATGAAGGGAGAATGGAAGCACAGAGAAAGTGAGAGACATAATATGTGATTGAGAGAGAGAGAGAGAAAGTAATCGAAAACAAATAATACATTTTTCTAAAAAAAAAATGGAAGATGAAATAAGTTTTACAAGGATTAAGTCTGTCAGAAATTCAATTTTAAAAAAAAACTAAACAAACAAACCATTTTCTGAACGTCTCAGTGGACTAGACATTGGCACTCAGTCTTTCTAATAATCAGACAGCACCATTAAGTCATATGACATTTCGACACTAGAAGAATCTCTTTGAGAAAATACTCAATTTAAAAAAAAATGACACAGGATCTTTGGAAGCCTTCATGTAAATAGACAGCTTCATTACAGAACGATGGAGAGATTTGTTTTACTTCTGCGAACGCTCCATATTGACCACTTGTCAACCACTCTGTGTGATTTGTATGTGATCTGAGCATCAAGAGCAATTGTACGTTGTGCCAGTATGCGCCTACAAGTAGGCCAGCACATCCGATTTCTGCTATGCTTTTTATTTACTAGGTAGTATCCATAGGGTTTACATCAGTCGCTCTTACGACATGCATTGTAGGTTGCAGTGGTACTATTCTTTGCTTCCTTGCGGATCCTAGTACTACTACGGGCGGATGGAAGATCTGAAAGAAAGATGAAATAAAATAGAAAGAATGACAAGTCACCGGGTAGAAAACAAACAGAAGAAGATATGGAGTACCAGAAAAGAAAACAGAATTGGATGAAAATAAATAATCTTCTTTAAACGCGAGTGTTATTAATGAAGGAAACTAACTCAACGCCTCTGACTGACTTTGAAGTAAATGCTCGTTTTCCATATCATCAGTTTCCGTTGTCATTCTGGTGAACTTTACTACGGCTTTAGAAGTATTTGTAATTTAGATTCAGAAGTCTCGACGGGGCCTGCAAGGGAGGGCACAGAATAGTGCAACTGTAGAAGTCTCGACGGGGCCTGCAAGGGAGGGCACAGAATAGTGCAACTGTAGAAGTCTCGACGGGGCCTGCAAGGGAGGGCACAGAATAGTGCCACTGCAGAAGTCTCGATGGGGCCTGCAAGGGAGGGCACAGAATAGTGCCACTGCAAACTAAAAGGCATGTCGTAAGAGGCGACTGAGGTAGAGACCTAGGTAAGCTACCCTAGTAAATAAAAAGCGTCACAGAACGGATGTGCTAGCCTACCTGTAGGCGCATAACTGCACAACGTACAATCACTCTTAGACTCAGATCACATATAATTCACAAAGAGTGGTTTAACAAGTGGTCGATATGGAGCATTCGAAGAAGAAGAAGTGAAGTGAATTATGAACAGTTCTCCAGTTTTAAAAAACCTCATATACATACATCACCGCGTTGCTTAGCAACAAAAGTCGATTAAAACAAGGACGAGAACTTAGTTTGCATATTTTCGTTTTGATAAATTGAGTTCTGTTTCTGATCTCAGGGTTATGTGCGCTTTATGAAGATAAATGTAGCCAGCCGATATAAATCAACTGCTCATAAAGGAGGCTTAGTGTTATTAGAAGAGGCTTACGTCCATCTATCATATAGGCTTATACTTTTCACAGACTTATGTTGATTACAGAGGCTTATATACATCAGAGGTATACCCTGAGGCTTAGTTGTCTATAACAAGTAATTGGGCTGACAAGTATAATCAATGATATTTTACCTTTTCTTTCTTTGTTTATTTTCTTTTATCCTTCTCTGTGAGCGTCTGAAGCTGACGAGGTTGTGAGCTCGATCACAACACAAGAGTGCCAGGTTCTCTCTCTCTCTCGTGATCCCTGCAGACTGATGAACCAACTTTATCATGAATTTTACCGTGTTTTAAGGGGCTCTGTTCCTCCGTACATTCTCGCGAAGCTCTGTGTTTAGGTCAGGTTTCTTTCTTATACCTGCTATCAGTTGACAATCCTGCAGAACGTGTTCTGCCGTCATGTCCGCCTTTTAGAAGGGGCACTCCGTACAGCTTCTCGCGAAGCTCTGTGTTTTGGGGTCAGGTTTCTTTTCTTATACCTGCTATCAGTTGACAATCCTGCAGAACGTGTTCTGCCGTCATGTCCGCCTTTTAGAAGGGGCACAGGCTAGTTGTGCCAATTTTAAATGTGTTAAACTTGTGGGCGAGGAGCGTGTTGTGGCCGGTACGGAGGCGGAGTATAGCAACTTGTTCACTACGAGACAGACCATAGTACCGTCGCTGTTGTTATACTGAAGGATGGTCTTTTGTCCATTTGTCTATATAGTGCCAGCCGATGGTTGTTCTGGCTTCCTCATAACTGATCTCGAGATCAGTCTGAGGTAGTCGCCCGCCTTCTTTAGCTAACTTGTCGGCGTGTTCATTTCCACTTATGTTGCAGTGTGATGGTATCCACTGAATGACAGTGCGTTTGAGTGCGTACACTAGTGCATCTGGAGTCGCTTTCAGTTCATTTAGCAGGGCGTTGTGAGCGTCTGAAGCTGATGAGGTAGTGAGCTCGATCACAATCCAAGAGTGCCAGGTTCAAACTCGCGGCGGCAGATTTGGAAGAAAATTAGTTCCCTTGAATTTTTATGAATAGTACCAAAATACCTCACCGTTCAGAAAGAAATGGCAAACTACTGAACGTATAAGTGGTGCCTAGAAAATCAACGACTAGTTTACTGTGGTTGATGGCTACGTCATGTCAAGGATATTCCATTTAATTCAGAACTAAAGGCCAAATTAGAAATGCAATCTTCATACCAACACTGTGCTACCAGTGCCAAACATGGACACGACAAAGAACAAGAAGGAAAATTACACATGTAAAATGAGATGCTTGAGGAAAGCAGTAAATAAAACAAGAAGAGACCATATAAGAAATGAGGAATTAGAAGAACAGTCGGAACAACACCTGCTATTAGATTTATTGAAAACAGAGACTCAAATGGTTTGGCCACTTGGTCAGAATGACCCGAATACACCAGTTGCAAGAGCGTACAACCTGAAAATGGAATCATCAAGAGGAAGGACAGACCAAGAAAAAGATGGATTGATAGAGTTACAGACATCTTAAAACTTCACAATACCACACCATATCAAGCGACCGAGCGTCAACTATCTCGAAACCGATCATCAGTTAAACCTCTCTACGCCTTACGGCAAAAAAGCAGAGAAGGACAAAAGAATGAAAGACTAAAGAAAGAAGAAGATGACGTTTAACTGATGATTGGTTTCGAGATGCACACTTGGTTGCTTGACATGTTGGTATTGTAGAGTTTATGATGTCTGTAACTCCATCAATCCATCCTTTTTGGTCCGCCCTTTCTGATCATTATATTTTCAGATTGTACGCTCTTGCAACTGGTGCAGTCGGGGTTCATTCTCACCAAGTGGCCAAACCATTTGACCTCTATTTTCAATAAATCTAATAGCAGGTGTTGTTCGACTGTCTTCTAATTTCATTTCTTATATGGTCTCTTCTTGTTTAACGCTTTCTCAAGCATCTCATTTCACAGTGGTAATTTTCCTTTCCTGTTCTTATGTCTGTTATCTCTGAGGTCCACAATTTTCGTGGATGGCTTATTGATTTGTATCCACTGTATCAGAGTAGTATGGCTCTTTGAGGCACACAGATCACATCTAGACACACAGATCATATCTAGACACACAGATCACATCTAGACACACAGATCACATCTAGACACACAGATCACATCTAGACACACAGATCATATCTAGACACACAGATCACATCTAGACACACAGATCATATCTAGACACACAGATCACATCTAGACACACAGATCACATCTAGACACACAGATCATATCTAGACACACAGATCACATCTAGACACACAGATCATATCTAGACACACAGATCACATCTAGACACACAGATCATATCTAGACACACAGATCACATCTAGACACACAGATCATATCTAGACACACAGATCACATCTAGACACACAGATCACATCTAGACACACAGATCATATCTAGACACACAGATCACATCTAGACACACAGATCACATCTAGACACACAGATCACATCTAGACACACAGATCACATCTAGACACACAGATCATATCTAGACACACAGATCACATCTAGACACACAGATCATATCTAGACACACAGATCACATCTAGACACACAGATCATATCTAGACACACAGATCATAAACAATAGACAATGAAAGATTCAGCTTAACTCTTTCACTGCTACATACTTTCTGAAGGCTGAGCTGATAATAGCTACTCTTTGTTTCTAGGTCACAAATGAGAATGTACGCCTATAGCAGTGACAGTAGCAATGTGTAACGTGTAAAGACGTCTTTAGCCCAAAGAGGAGAGATAATAACAGACGTGTTAATGCGTCTTTAGAAGTGAATGGGGAAAACGTATATATACGTCTTAGCTAGCAAAGAGTTAATATGTGATCGAAGTGCAGTTGAGTTTCAGTTTGTTTGGAATATCTTAATTGCACTCTGGATATGTCCATAGGTGCTCCGATCTCCTTCGCAATATCTCCATCAGCGTCCAGCGACTGATCGTACCAGTTCGATTTTGATCGATGAGCCTAATCATATACCTGTTGTGCTTTTCCTTTCTGGTTACTGAAATCTTCCATCAAAGCTCTTGTAATCTAACAGTTGATGTGGATCGGTTTAAATAGAAACCCTCTTTGGGGACACACTCTGTGAGAACGTTCAGAATGTCAGTTCTACCCATTGACTAGCCCCTGATATAGGGCAGAGCCAACCCAGGCCGTGCCGGGCTACGATACAGAGAGGCGATCGCATCAGGCGGGGCCGTAGGGGCGGGCGGCATAAGCAGCGAAATCAAAATCACAATTGAAGGTTATTTTAAAGAAAAACCTTTAAGGGCGACATTTTGAAGACTTGCATCATACTGTGAAAATATACCGCACGGTCCTGAGCCAACCAGCCTGTTTACGCTCTCATTGTCAACGACACCCATGTGTCCCGGAACGAAGATAAGTGTAATTCTGCAAATTTTTGACGCTTGTGGTGATTCTGGTGGCGTCTGTGGCCTTGGGGTTAGTGACTTGGTCTATTAACCTCGACGTTCTGAGTTCGAATCACGCTGCGGACAATTTAGTTGCAAATTCTTTCGCGTGGATTTTAACAAAAGGACGATGGCACCACCCGTTCAGAAAGCAATGGCAAACTACTGAACGTAATAATGTCTAGAAAATCACAAACAACGTTACAAATCTGGGGTTGATTCGCACAGTCCTGTAAAGGATATGCAATTAACTTTTATAACCAAGTATGGCTGAATTTATATTGATATTGATCGATCGATTATTGAGATTACCAGCCTCCACCTTTCGGATCATACTCAATGAATCACTCAGAATGCAGTTTTGTGAAATACATATTTATCTCTGTAACAAACTCCGATGTTTGTCCGCTGGTATTTATGTTACAGCGTCAGATATACATACAAGAATGGACAACATTGTCGGATTAAGTCAGACATAACCATTATATTTATTACGCAGAGATTCATGACGTATTTATGTGTCTAACCGCTTGGTGATAACTTTATCCAGAGTAGAGAATAAATTCATAAACAACAAATGATCAACATCATTTTCATACCTACTTTGTGTTACCAGGGCCAAACATGAACAATGAGGAGCAAAGCGCAGTCGCAAAAAATAACTACATGTGAAAAGCTCTGCCTGCGAAAAATTACCAACAATACCAGAAAAGCAAAATCACAAACATCAGCATAAGAAAGAAAGTTGGCACAGAACCTTGCTTGAATTACATTAAGAAACAAAGAATGAAGTGGTTTGTCCACTTAATAAGAATGCATCCAAACTCCACAGTATACAAAGTCTTCTACAACAGAACATCAGGAAAGAAGGCGAGAGGAAGACCACGTAAAAGATGTTTAGATGGCATAGTAGAATCCTGTCAAAGAGCAAAAATAAATATCACACAAGCCACCAGAACAGCGCAAGACAAAACAGAAAACCACAACACTGGGCAACAACCCGGTAGCAGTGTGACGACACTAGAACAGCGCAAAACAAAAACAGAAAACCACAACACTGGGCAACAACCCGGTAGCAGTGTGACGACACTAGAACAGCGCAAAACAAAAACAGAAAACCACGACACTGGGCAACAACCCGGTAGCAGTGTGACGACACTAGAACAGCGCAAGACAAAAACAGAAAACCACAACACTGGGCAACAACCCGGTAACAGTATGACGACAAAAGAAGAATATAATAAATTACTTTTTACTACTAACCATGTTAGACTATTGTGAAGGAGATCGTAGCACCCATGGACGTGCTCGGAGTGCAATAAAGATATCTTTCTTCTTCTTTCTTCTAGTGTCGTCACCCTACCTGGTTATTGCCCAGTGTCGTCACACTGCTACCGGGTTGTTGCCCTGTGTCGTCACACTGCTTCCTGGTTATTTCCCAGTGTCGTGGTTTTCTGTTTTTGTCTTGCGCTGTTCTGGTGGCTTGTGTGATTGTTATTTTGCTCTTTGACAGGATTCTGCTACGCCATCTAACCATCTTTTTCGTGGTCTTCCTCTTGCCTTCTTTCCGGATGTTCTGTTGTAGAAGACTCTGTATACTGTAGAGTTTGGATACATTCTTATTAAGTGGTCAAACCACTTCATTCTTTGTTTCTCAATGTCATTCAAGCAAGTTTCTGTGCAAATTTTCTTTCTTATGCTGATGTTGGTGACTGTCTTTCTGGTGTTGTTGGTAACTTTTCGCAGGCAACGCATTTCACATGTAGTTATTTTTGTGACTGCGCTTTGCTCAATGTCCATGTTTGGCTCTGGTAACACAAAGTAGGTATAAAAATGCTGTTGATCATCTGTTGCTTAGCTATCTGTGAAATTTTTGGGTGCCTTAACAATGGAGCTAGCTGGTAGGTTACAGCATTTGCTTTTGCACTCTAGCCTCTATCTCTCTATCTAGTCTTCCGTCTTCTGTGAATATGCTTCCTAAGTATTTGAAATTTTTCACTTGGTTTATTTTAGTGCCATTGGCATGGAATAAAGGTATAATAATAATTCCTCTCGTATCGTTATACGTTACATAGGGCCTGCAAGTAATTTCTCCATACCGCTATATCCTGGGAAACTCGCTCAATCTCCATGAAACTGAGACCGATATTTCCTGCCTCTCTCAGCAAAGTTCGCTTCAGGTCTCCTTAGGTCGACCTCTCTTTCTGAACCCTTTGCATCCCACTTCAATGCCTGCTTTGTTGATCATTTCTCCTCAAGGTGTGCCCAACATATCTCCATCTTCTCTTCTTATAACAGTTGTTACTAGTGGTTGACCAGACATGTCTCTGATTTCAACACTTCTCCTGAATTCGTTCCATTTTATGTTCATTATTTTTCGCAGACATCTATTTTCAAATGCATTCAACTTGCTTTCTATATCTTTAGTCATTTTCCAACTCTCGCTGGCATATGTTAGGATTGAATAAAGGTATACCAAACTGAAAATGAAATATACCACAGCGAAACAATTTAAATAAAAAACAAGAAAATAACAACCAGGTGAATAACATTATTAAAACATACACAGATTCTCTCCAAAAACATATTCTAAAAGAACATAATTAATGTATAAAAACTAGACATCATAGATATTCTACTACGCCGTTATTGAATTCAGGATGCTGTTTAAAAATAAATGTCACGCTATCGATTTCTCATTCAGGTCGCAGGAACAGAACAGGAATTCAAACCGAGAGATGTATTGTTTGACAATACTGTTATTTGGATCAAACAAAGGAAAAGAAAATAAAGTTGAAAATTAGAAGAAGGAATTTCGAAATACTTTTCAGATTATATTTCGGTTTTGCAAATATTTGTTGGTGATTTCTCAATAACTTGTGTACGTACCGTTGGAATGTTCAACTTTTGTTGTATGTATATTGTGTTATGTTTTGTTATGTTATGCGATCAACTTCATGGCATATTGGGCATTCCAATGCATGCTCTGTCCTCCGCTGCAGCAGCTATCATAAAGTCTACTTGCTCAGTAATACTCATGAAAAGTTGATTAATATACCTTCTCTCTCTACCACGAAGAAGACACTGTCTGGCATGTCCATTTGCTCACCGTACCCATGAGAAGTTGATTAGTATATCTTCTCTCTCTAACACGAAGACGTCAGAGAATGGTGAATCAGAAAAGGATACATAATTCTTCCACAAGAGACTTCCATTGTTGACTTTCTGTCGCATTTCTACCAATTATTACCCACACCAGACCAACATCTTTCAAATCTCTTCTCACAGTTCGTCTCTATGTTTTCTTTAAACTTCCAGGCTTTCTATTTCCTAACTGATACCCAACAAACAGGCATATTCCATTGCTAGCCTATTCCATTGCTAGCCTATTCCATTGCTATCTTTACCTTTCAATGATGGTTTCCAATGATGCACAGTTTGTTCAATTTAAAAAGTTATGTTATGTTATGTTATGTTATGTTATGTTATGCGATCGACGTCATGGCACATTGGACAGTCCCATTCGTTCTCTGTCCTCTGCTGCATCAGCCATCCCAAAGTCCATTTGCTTACCGTACCCATGAGAAGTTGATTACTATATCTTCTCTCTCTACCACGAAGACGATACTGTCTGGCGTGTTCACACTTAACGCCTAATTCTCGAACTTGTTCTAGTGTCTGAGAGTTGCCCATGTCATATAATTGAGAGCGTACCGCATTGATGATATCGGCTCTGTCCATACTTGAGTCGGGGTATTGTTTGCAAGAAAGTCAGCACGCTCGTTACCCTACACTCCAGCTTGTCCAGATGTGTACAGCCAAGTTATTTTCTTGAGATATGATCTCCGAATGCTGTCCGCCCATTCCACACGCAGACTTCCAGATTCAATCAGTTGAAGCATATTCATCGAGTCTGATATGATGATCGTATGGGTAACCTGTTGCTCAGCCACCCATGACAGAACCCTGGAGGCAGCGGTGATCTCTATAGTCATGCTCGATGTCGTTGTATTGAAAGCGTCGCAGTCCTCGTGAAGTGTGAGACCATTTCGTTGTGCTGAATAAGCCCACGATGATCTGGTTCCGCGTCTGAGAGAGCCCTGGAGACAGCAGTGATCTCCATAGTCATGCTCGATGTCGTTATCTTGAAAGCGTCGCAGTCCTCGTGAAGTGTGAGACCGTTTCGTTGTGCTGAATAAGCCAAGGATGATCTGGTTCCGCGTCTGAGAGAGCCCTGAGGCAGCAGGGATCTCCATAGTCATTCTCGATGTCGTTATCTTGAAAGCGTCGCAGTCCTCGTGAAGTGTGAGACCGTTTCGTTGTGCTGAATAAGCCAAGGATGATCTGGTTCCGCTTCTGACAGAGCCATCTGTGTAGAAGATATTAAAAGTTCTTTCATGGGGACTCTGTTGCTAAATGGTTAAGCCTTTGCCTTGCTGTCCGAATGGCGTGGGTTCACAGAAGTTCACATGTGCATATTGTTCCAGAGACCCTAGGATTGTTACTGGAGCTACGGAGTTCATGCTTTGCGCAATACTCTCGGCAGATTGCATGCCATTTTTGCGGAGAGGGACCGGGACATATGGGGTCAAAATAAACCGGTGCACTGAAGCCAATCCTTAAACTTTCGACCCATTTTTAAAAGTTCTTTATTTTCGACAGTATTTGGTAATAAAGGAACTGATTCCAAAGGGATGAGCACCCCCGAAACGCCCTTAATTCTGCCAATTTCCCAGCTACCTACACTCAAAAATATACAAATGTAAGATATAACTGCCTCTACAGAAAACTAATGTGTACAATTGAATTCTGAAGACCAAGGTCGATGCATAAATATCACTAGACTAAACATGATAATTTGCATCAATAGAGAAGTTCAAGCCAAGAGAAGATAATTATGTTCTTATAATAAGTAGTATTTATTCTTTCCCTTTCCTGTTTGTTGATAGCAATGTCAGTTGTTATTCACGATATAGAAACCCCAGAAATTATGGATTGCGATACTAGTTATCATTATTAGCAATGGGTGGAATCTCACAGTTATTGAGTTGTGCTAAACATTTGCAGGAAAAATGTTAAGTCTTTTAGCTGTTTCGTTTTCTTTTTAACAATTCTATCCCCCCTCCTTTTTAAAACGCAGGGCTATCTGGGGGCGTAGAAGGTTCGCTTCACGTTCCAGATGTACTAGGTTCGATCCCTCGTGGAACCAACTGGATATTTTCCCAGAAATTCCTTACCTCAGTGTAGGTCAGATCAAGTTCCTTGTCCTATCGGAGATGGAAGATAAAACGTAGGTACCGTGTTAAATATGAGCACATAAAGGAACCTTAGATAGTTCCAAATCCAGAAGAACAGACTGAACAGACCCAGCCATTATTCATTAGAAATTCATTAGAAATTCATTAGAAATTCATTAGAAATTCATTAGAAATTCATTAGAAATTCATAAGAAAGACTAAGAAATATACTTCCTACATATATTTTACCACCTTGTAAACTACATCGCCGACCATCGCCGGTGCTACGGAGTTCGTGCACTGCCGATGAGATTTTGCTATGTAAGAAAGAGATCGGAGCACACATAGTTACTTACATAAGTGCAATGATGATGATTCTATCAATCAATAAAAATCTATCAACCAATCATTATTTGAAACTGTTTTTGTTATATTGGTGGCGTCTGTGGCTTAGGGATAGTGACTCGGTCTATTAACCCCGACGTTCTGAGTTAGAATCACGCTGCGGACAGTTTGGTTGCAAATTGTTTCGCGTGGATTTTACAAAAGGACGATAGCACCACCCGTTCAGAAAGCAATGGCAAACTACTGAACGTAATAATGCCTAGAAAAATCACAAACAGCGTTAAAAACTGGGGTTGATTCGCAAAGTCCTGTAAAAGGATATGCAATTAAAACTTATGTATATAATGCCTTATATTTATATTGGGCGAAGGAACAACCAAAAAAAAGGAAATAATTTTGTGATGAAAATGTAAGATTAGTATCTTCTGTAAACATTACTTTCTCTTGTTTGTTATCTTTCTTTGTTAGTAGTTAGTTAATAGTGAGGTTCATCATCAACAATGCAGTCCAGAAAAGTTGATGGGCGTCCGCCTGAAATTTTATCGAATGGGAAGTTGGGGAACGCAAAAAAACTGAAAATGTAATTTAATTGATGGTTTACTACGCGTCTGTCCGAATGGAGTAGAGTGCGTGATCTGATGCGACGGACACGAGTTCAATCCACGGTAAGGCTGATGAGTTTTTTCTGTCGGGGAGTAAAGAAAATCTTAATCTGAACAGTTTTGCAGCGAATGCACTAACCATGCGGTTAATAAATTCTTCATTCTCATATCCCCCTCTCCTACTCATCTCAAGTGTCATGCCTGCCGGTGTAGGCGATCATGTCTCTCCATAACTCTCTCTCTGACGTCGATCTAGTGTCGAACTATGATGTCAGGCCATCTAACATCTTCTACCTCTGTCTTCCACGATCTCTCCTTCCATAATATTTACATGTTGTCACCAAATGATCTAAACCTTCTCCTCGCATTATATGCCCGAAGAACTTTGATTGTCTGATTCTTATTCTTTTGATAAGTTTTCTTTGTGTGCAGGCCTGATTTAAAACCTCCTCATTTGTTTTCTTCGCTGTCCATGGAATTTTCAGCATTCTTCTGTAAAACCACATCTCTGTGGCTTCCAATGATCTTAACGATTGTTTATTCACTGTCCATGATTCGCTGTCATACATAAGTATTGGGTCAATATAGCCCTCTACTACACTGCACTAAAAAGTGGTATCACACGCAGTAACGACAGTTACTTTTTTACTTCGGGGAAATGGAGACGATCAGATTCGCGTAAAACTCTTTTTTTTTTATCAACAATTCATTTTCAGGAGGCGTGGGAGAAGTGGGTGGGAGGCGCCACTCTCCTTTCTCCACCAGCCTTAACGTATGACCGGGTGTCTCTGTGGTTAAGTGGTTAAACCCTTTGCCGTGTGGGTCGAAGGTTGTGAGATTGAATCCGGACCTCGCCGTTCTGTTCACGAGTGCAGTTTTTTCCAGAGACCCTAGGATTGTTGCTGGAGCTACGGAGTTCGTGTTTTTGCAATACTCTCGGCAGGTGGAGTGCCATTTCTGCGGAGAGGGACCGAGTCATATGTGGTAAAACCCGGTGCAATGAAGTCAATTCTTCAGCTTTAAAACCTTTTAAACGTATGGCCGCTTACGGATCGATACATAGGGGCTCCAATATCCTCTCGGGTATCGTTACCAGAGAGTAACGACTAATCACGACTAGCGTGTGCTCCAATCTCCAGTATCGTTACCAGAGAGTAACGACTAATCACGACTAGTGTGTGCTCCAATCTCCAGTATCGTTACCAGAGAGTAACGACTAATCACGACTAGTGTGTGCTCCAATCTCCTCTCCAGTATCGTTACCAGAAAGTAACGACTAATCACGACTAGTGTCTCATGTATCGCTAAGAGACATGTTTCTTGAGACAAGATTACTATATGTCGTTTACTAATTTAACGCGAAAATTCCAAATAAATATTGGCTTCTAAAAAAGAATATTCGTGTCAGGTAACAGACACGACCATTACGAATCCAGATAGATTTGTCTGAAAATGCCGAGTATCAGGAATCAGGAATGTCATAGACATTTTTAAACGTAGCTTGAAAGGGATGTCAGGCAGATATGCTTTGACAGCTTGCAGGATAATTTCAAAAATTATCCATAATTGTGCAGGCGAGTCACGCAGAGTCTGGATAGATCTATTTGTTCTCTTCTCTGTCCAAGATATACGGGGACTCTTACGAAAAACTAATGTTGAAAAAGCGCATATGTATTTTTCCACTGCTTTGTTAATGTCCATGTTCTACACCCATACGTTGCCAATGGGAATATGCATGCAAACGAAGATAACAGACGACTTAACGCAAATTAAACAAACAGATCCTCCGTACCGGACATAACAGACTCCGCGGACATGACGGCAGAGCACATACTGCAAGACTGCCAGCTGTTAGCAGCTCTGAGAAAAGAAACGTGACCCGATAACACAGAACATCGCGAAAAGCTGTACGGAGGGACGGAGGGCCGAAGCAACAGTAAAATTCATGATAAAATATGGTTCATCAGTCTAGGCGGGGATCGCGCTCGAGAGAGTGACAAATAGTGTGTTTACCGCAAATTGCGGGTGGTTACGGCAATGAGAGTTTACAGACTTGCATCAACAGCATTGATTGTTGTGGAGTTGACGATGGATACGGAGATAGTCTTCGGTCTCGTCGCGACTGTCTGTTGGATGACACTAAAATAGATGTTGAAGCGATCCAGCGATTTAAAC
>CM036777.1:5836228-5891228 GCA_020796225.1 Arion vulgaris | reverse complement strand
AATGTAGACAGAGAGAGAGATTTGTCAGAGAATGTAGACAGAGAAAAGAAAATTTGTCAGAGAATGTAGACAGAAGAGAGAGAGAGAGATTTGTCAGAGAATGTAGACAGAGAGAGAGAGAGATTTGTCAGAGAATGTAGACAGAGAGAGAGAGAAGTAGACGATTTGTCAGAGAATGTAGACAGAGAGAGAGAGATTTGATTAGAGCAGATGTTGAGAGATTTATCTTCTTCTTCTTCGTGCGCTTCATATCGACCACTTTGTGATTTGTATGTGATCTGAGCCTAACAGCCATTTATATTGTGCCAGTTATGCGCGTTTAAGTAGACCTGCACATCATATTTCAGCAATGCTTTTTTTTATTTACTAAGATAGCTTCCCTATGTCCTACATCAGTCTTCTCTTACGACCAGTGGCGGCTCTTGATCATTTTTGTTGGTGGGGCCAGACATAAATTTTCAAAGTCATGGTTTCGGTTAGAATATATTTTAATGTATAAAATAATAAATACACGTTACACCTTATTTTTGGTGGGGCCCGGCCCACTGGCCCTTAATGACGAGCCGCCACTGCTTACGGCATGCTTTGCAGGTCACAGTGGTACTATTCTTTCCTATCCTTGCGGGCCCCGGAACAACACAGGCAGTTGTTAGGAACAAGCTTTCAGCCGGCATATCTCTCCGGGCCATTGAGACACACACGTCTCACCTCCGTAACAATGGTAAATAAGTAAACCGTAAACAGTAAACAGTAAACTGTAAACAGTAGACAGTAAACTATAAAATGTAAACAGTAAACTGTCTAATGTAAACTGTAATCAGTATTAGCAATGCTTATTACAGTAAGCATGTAATCAGTAACTACTACGACCAGTAGACGGCTCAGATCAGTAAACAGAAATTTCAGAAAACAGGTAGAAATAAATGTAAACATTAAACAGTTACATAAGTCAACTTAAACAGCCAACTGCTAAGCAGTTAGACAGTGGACCATCAAACAGTAACAGCTCGAACAGAAACGTGTGACAACTTTAGAACTGGGAATGAACACAGTTAAACTGTAACAAGTAAATAACAGTAAACTGTAAACAGGTATTAAAGGTTTCGAAAAAGACCATAATTTCTGACGGCACCCATTGCCTAGCCTTGCAGACGAACGTTTTAAAAACACAGCCAGCAAGCTCTCCGTTAAAAGGTAAAAGGTCTTATTGGGTGCGGGGACCGTCTGCCCAGCGTGTTCGTAGCGCGTTGGACTACGGGTGACAAGTCCTCTGTGAGTGCGGGTTCAACTCCGCGGACTGGAAGAAAAGCCACAGATTCCCCAGATTTACGGTGTTCGTGGCACCGAACCGAAGGGTTACGATGTTCATGACACCGAGCCGAAGAGCTTTCAGCTAAATTGCTTCTGGATTGGAAAAAAAAAATTGGGTGCGAGTTGTACTTTTCATTGACGGTTGTATTTTGTGTAGCTAAACTTTTCGACCGCATGGGGTAGCAGCCCCAATGCAAACCTATCTTAGTCACCTTGTATTACATGTCTTTAGATCACTGTGTCGTCTCATTATTCTCTGCTCCCGTGTAAGCCCGGAAGTATTAAATGAAAATCGTGACATATCCATAACAGGACGTCGCTGTTCACCATAGTAAACGAGTCGTTGATTTTCTAGGCACCACTTATACGTTCAGTATTTCATTGCTTTTTGAATGGTGAGGTCTAGTTTTATCTTTCGTAAAAATCTCACGGAAACTTAGTCCGCCTGCCCAGCGTGTTCGTAGCGCGTTGGATGACGGGTGACATGCTCCCTGTGAGTGCGGTTCAATTCCACAGGCTGGCAGAAAAGCCACAGGTTCTCCAGATTCACGGTGTTCATGGCACCGAACCGAAGGGTTACGATGTCCATAGCACCGAGCCGAAGGTTTACGATGTCCATGGCACCGAGCCGAAGGGTTACGATGTCCATGGCACCGAGCCGAAGGGTTACGATGTCCATGGCACCGAGCCGAAGGGTTACGATGTCCATGGCACCGAGCCAAAGAGCTGAAAAATCAAGTACTTCGGGATCGGGGAAAAAAATTGCTTTCAAACTGCCCGCCGTGGAGTTTTAACCAGGTACGCTTGAGTTGTGATTGAGCTCACTGCCACTAAAGCTACAGACGCCCACGTACACCGGCAGTATACGGATGAAAAAATCTCGTTCTACATACTTTTTTTCTATATTTAACTAGAATATTGAAAAAAGTCCTGATGTTTGTTAGAAACATGGGGAACGACTAGAACGATGACAGAAAAATTGCAAACATTCCTTAACTGGTGGCAGCACAGAATAGAGGGTGTGAGATTGGATCATTGGGTCACAAATAAGGAACTTATGGAGACAAGGAGAAAGTTCCCAGTGAATCAATAAGCGAAGCGCCCGAGTGGTTACCAAATTTGGGGTGTAAAGAATAGAACCCCTGTTATCTGCCAAGCATGTCGTAAGAGGCGACTGAAGAAGGTTTGGCTGAAATTGGATGCACATGTCCTAAACGTGTAGAAGTCTATGCGTTTAGGGCCTACCAAACTAATGTACAACGTATACGCGTTCTTGGCAAAGATCATTCTTATCACAAAGAGTGATTAAAATTGGTCGTAAAGAACGAAGGCAAAGAAGAAGAAGAAGAATAGGTGAGGAAAGGACGCGTTCACTAGATAGGACGCACCTTGAGAAAGCCCAAGGAAAATATAACAAAAAGGTATGTTTATCTGAAACCCGCTAGGAAAGAGAAAGAAAGGGAAAACTAACGGACACACGGAGAAGGAAGATATTTTGAAGCAGAAATTAACGACATACAGAAAAGCTGGTGGAAGGAGGTTCAAAAATAAAGTGAAGATAGAAAGACGTTGCATGAATTGGTTGAGTGTCTACCCCCAGACGGGTTAAAAGGACACTACGAATGGTACAATGTGGTCGTTGAGCAGCTTCATTCTTCTTCTTCTGCGTTCTCACTAGATTAGGATTTTGGATTCTCTAATGAAGGCAGACGTCTGCCTCAGATTATCAGCCACGCCACACAGTTTCTCTTGGACGCTGGTGTAAGTGGGCCACCTATTTCTTCTCAAGTCTGCTTACTGGGGGCAGTTCTGTGGGATATAATTCCTATGATGTCTGCTTCCCCGTTTGTGCCGACCTCTTCCCGCAGTAAGTTTTGTCCACCCTCATGATTGTAGGTCCGACATTCTTACTGGGTGGCTAAATCTCAGAGGTAGATTGGCGACCGTAGAATCGGTTATCCCATTCCTCATTGTGAGGGTCGTTGCACCATGTTATGCGCCTTACGGCCTGGTGCATCCGTTTTCTGCAAGCATTTGTTTCGGTTAGCATTCTGTAGCTTTTGATTGAGCACCTGCATTCTATCTCCATTGTCCATCTTGAACTTCCCAACTGTAGCTGCTCTTGATCAGTGGCGGCTCGTGATCGTTTTTGTTGGTGGGGCCAGACACAAATTTCGGGAAAATCATGGCTTTGGGTTATGTTATAATTTAATTTATTAAAAAATAAATACACGTTACATATTATTTTTGGTGCGGCCCGGCCCCTCTGGCCCTTAATGACGAGCCGCCACTGCTCTTGATGTTTTCTGATTACCGCCAACTTATGCATGCCCAGGACAGTTGGGGTTCTCGGTGGTATTCGGCTCGCTCTCTCTTGGAATCATTGGGATATTTTTCCATAGATCCCTGATCTCAGTGTAGGTGAGATCGAGTTCCTTGTCCTATCAGAAACGGACAAAATAGCGTAGGTCCCGTGTACAAGTTGAGCAGATAAAAATCGAGTAGAGCAGGCAGGAAAGCCGATGCCTGTGTAAAATTCATAAGAATAATTAAAAAAGGAAACTGCCACAAAATGTTTTAATATCTTCTAAAATTACATCGGGGACCCTCGCTGGTGCTGCGAAGCTCGTGCTCAGTCAATGCATTCTCCCTGTGTAAGAAAGAGATCGAAGCACGTATGACTACTTACCGAAGTACGAGGATGATGGTCCTATCAATCAATCAATCAATCATTCAATCAATCATTCAATCAATCAATCATTCAGGACAATCATTCAGGGCAATGATTAAAACATAAGGTATCACTTGTAAGAAATCATACACTACAGATTTACGTACGAGATAGATCCACGTAAGGAATAGATTCACGTTTGGGATAGACTCACGTAAGGGATAGATTCACGTAAGGAATAGATTCACGTAAGGAATAGATTCACGTAAGGGATAGATTCACGTAAGGAATAGATTCACGTAAGGGATAGATTCACGTAAGGGATAGATTCACGTAAGGAATAGATTCACGTAAGAGATAGATTCACGTGAGGAATAGATTCACGTAAGGAATAGATTCACGTAAGGAATAGATTCACGTAAGGAATAGATCCACGTAAGGAATAGATTCACGTAAGGGATAGATTCACGTAACGATTAGATTCACGTAAGGGATAGATTCACGTAAGGAATAGATTCACGTAAGAGATAGATCCACGTAAGGAATAGATTCACGTAAGGAATAGATTCACGTAAGGGATAGATTCACGTAAGAGATAGATTCACGTACGGGATAGATTCACGTAAAGGAATAGATTCACGTAAGGGATATATTCACGTAAGAGATAGATTCACGTACGGGATAGATTCACGTAAAGGATAGATTCAATTAAGGGATAGATTCACGTAAGGAAAAGATTTACGTAAAGGATAGATTCACGTAAGGGATATATTCACGTAAGGGATAGATTCACGTAAAGGATAGATTCACGTAAGGGATAGATTCACGTGAGGAATAGATTCACGTAAGGAATAGATTCACGTAAGGAATAGATTCACGTAAGGAATAGATCCACGTAAGGAATAGATTCACGTAAGGGATAGATTCACGTAACGATTAGATTCACGTAAGGGATAGATTCACGTAAGGAATAGATTCACGTAAGAGATAGATCCACGTAAGGAATAGATTCACGTAAGGAATAGATTCACGTAAGGGATAGATTCACGTAAGAGATAGATTCACGTACGGGATAGATTCACGTAAAGGAATAGATTCACGTAAGGGATATATTCACGTAAGAGATAGATTCACGTACGGGATAGATTCACGTAAAGGATAGATTCAATTAAGGGATAGATTCACGTAAGGAAAAGATTTACGTAAAGGATAGATTCACGTAAGGGATATATTCACGTAAGGGATAGATTCACGTAAAGGATAGATTCACGTAAGGGATAGATTCACGTTAGGGATAGATTCACGTAAGGGAAAGATTCACGTAAAGGATAGATTCAAGTAAGGGATAGATTCCCGTAAGGGAAAGATTCGCGTAAGGGAAAGATTCACGTAAATGATAGATTCACGTAAGGAAAAGATTTACGTAAGGGATAGATTCACGTAAGGGATAGATTCACGTAAGGGATAGATTCACGTAAGGGATAGATTCACGTAAGGGATAGATTCACGTAAGGGATAGATTCACGTAAGGACGGGCCCAGGTAAGAACGGATTCACGAAGGGACGGATCCACGTAATGAACGGATCCACGTAAGGGACAGATCCACGTAAGGGATGGTTACATGTAAGGGCGGATCCACGTAAGGGATGGATCCACGTAAAGAACCGATCCACGTAATGGATCGATCCATGTAAGTGATCCACATGAGGGATCCACTAACATGAATGACAACAACGACGATAATGATGATGTTAGTAACATTCAACAAGACTCACCTTCACTTTTCTTGTTTTCCAGGGGCGCTCCCATGATAGCAACACTGAGCAGTAGAATACAGCAGGCAGTAAGAGCTTGTGTTGAACACATTTTCAAATCTTGTTCTGAACAAATCGTTATTTTTATTAAATTTTTTGTCCTTGTATCGGTAACCGTCTTAAAACCGGGTTAAACAGAACCAGATGTTTTAAAATCTAAACGATAAATTCGTTATTTAACGAACTTATCCTTTTAAAAAATCTGAACTTTCTTTGCGAAACAATGCAGTCAAGTTTGAATCAGTTTCGTTGCAAAGCAAAAACAAAGTCGTGAAAGTCTATTTAGTAACGCTTGTTAAATCTCTTTTGCTTACAACTCTTGACAAATTACTCTTTCTTCCTGTTTCTCTGATCTGTTTTATTGTATTGACGTCCTGTTTGGCTACTCGATCTCTTTCTGAGGCTATGATGTCAACGATCAGGCTTTGACTATGTTGGAACTTGTTTGAAAACTTGCTGGATGATGCTAAAGGAAGAGAGGCTGTGGTGGAGAGTTCATGAGTCTGGCACTGATATTTCACGCTAACAGATTCTGTCTCTTTCTCTGTGTATCAACGTGGGCTCAACTTGACAACTCTCTTCGCTTTTTGTTTTTCTCTTTGACTTCCATCGCCAGAGACTGGTCGTCGTGCATTAGTTCAACATTTAACATTATAATTCACGTTTTCACAATATACGCAAGAAAATTGAAAAGAATTCTACAAACCAAATACAATAAAAAAAATAACTAACACATAAATCACGAAAATCACATTAATTATAAAAATCACAGAAATCATTAAATCAGGGAAGTCACACATATCACAGATATCACACAAATCAGAGAAGTCACACAAATCACACAATTCTCACAAATCTGACTTTTTCTTCTTCTTTTGTCGTCACACTGTTACCGGGTTGTTGCCCAGTGTCGTGGTTTTCTGTTTTGTCTTGCTCTGTTCTGGTGGCTTGTGTGATTGTTATTTTTGCTATTTGACAGGATTCTGCTATGCCATCTAACCATCCTTTTCGTCGTCTTCCTCTCGCCTTCTTTCCTGATGTTCTGTTGTAGAAGATTGTGTATACTGTGGAGTTTGGATGCATTCTTATTAATTGACCAAACCACTTCATTCTTTGTTTCTCTATGTAATTCAAGCAAGGTTCTGTGCCAACTTTCTTTCTTATGCTGATGTTGGTGACTCTGTCTGTTCTGGTGTCATCAACATCAGTATGAGAACAAAGTTGGCACAGAACCTTGCTTGAATTACACTGAGAAACAAAGAATGAAATGGTTTGGTCACTTAACAAACTAAACAGAACAAATCTTACAAATCACACAGAGTGGTTAACTTGGATAGTTAGAACAAACTCAAACACACAGAGTGGTTAACTTGAATGGTTAGAACTGTTATAGTTTGTTCTCTATTGAGGGTGAAGATGATGGTAGTAGAGATTGTTGGTGGATACTGGACAATTTAATCGACAAACACAGTCTTGCAGACTTTATATATATTTATTTGTTGATGTTAAATTCAAGAGCACACAAAACACGTCCATTCCTCAGTCGTGTTTATGTTGGTCTCCCCTTGTCACTAACGTTGCTACGCAGTCACTACACAATTCTACGTCAACTAGTTTCACTACGTAAATGTCTCTTTCTAGTGTTGCTATCTGCTATTAACGTGCAAATTTGGTGCGCAAACACTACAGTCAACTAATTTCATATCTAACAACCTATCTATCTAAACTACCTGTCTGGCCTGCTGGCTACCACCTGGGGTTGAGGGACTGGTTGCATGCCTTCTACAGAACGAACTCAATCACACAGAGTGGTTAACTTGAATGGTTAGAACAAACTCAATCACACAGAGTGGTTAACTTGAATGGTTAGAACAAACTCAATCACACAGAGTGGTTAACTTGAATGGTTAGAACAAACTCAATCACACAGAGTGGTTAACTTGGATAGTTAGAACAAACTCAATCACACAGAGTGGTTAACTTGGATGGTTAGAACAAACTCAATCACACAGATTGGTTAACTTGGATGGTTAGAACAAACTCAATCACACAGAGTGGTTAACTTGGATGGTTAGAGCAAACTCAATCACACAGAGTGGTTAACTTGGATAGTTAGAACGAATTCATACACACAGACAAACAAACAAACAAACAAACAACTTCTTCTTCTTCTTCGAGCGAGCCAAAACGACCACTTGTTAACCACTCTGTGTGATGTGTATATGATCTGATCCTAAGAGCGATTGTACGTTGTTCCAGTTATGCGCCTTCAAGTAGACCAGCACATCCGATTTCTGCGACGCTTTTATTTACAAGGGTAGCTTCCCTAGGTCCTACATCGGTCGCCTCTTACGACATGCCTTGTAAGTCGCAGTGGTAAGTAAAAAAAAGTAAAGGAACCCTTTCATACCTCGTGGTATATAGGTCAATACAGTGTTAGGCCTTATTTTTCATTGACCGTCGGCACACGATGGGTGATGTGGTCAGCATCACGCCGGCCGCCTTTACTTTCCCAGAGCATGTCTGGTACCCAGTTGAGGCTGGGTCGACCTGAGAGCCGTCGTGGTCGGGAAAAATTCCACGCGCATTTCGAGAGCTGAACCCAGACCACCAGCCTTGCGAAGCGAGTTCACTAACAACTACGCTACAGCGGCTCTCTAAGTCGCAGTGGTACTATTCTTTATTTACCTTGCGGGGCCCCAGCACTACATGGGCGGAGCAAACGACTAAATATGTACAGGTGACATCTAGTCTACCGTGCTTCTAAATTCTAACTGACAGATTCGTTATGTCCAAATATCTTCAAGATTATGTTTTTATGATACAATTTAATCATGTTTGTACCAAATTTATGAGCTCTTGCGACGCGATTAAGAATGTAAATGGGATTATTTGACGTCATTAAGATGTGAGTCTGTGCAATGCAGGGGAATGAAGCTGAACTTGAGTATTCAGTAAAGAATGATTAATACTGGAGAATATAGATTCACCTGTCACCCAGGCTGAAAATATATACCTGCTTTTAAGAGATTTATCGGCTGTGTCTGGACAGAGAGGAGAACAAATAGATATATCCAGAAAGAGCTCACTGTCAAAGAAAACTGGTTGATGCTACAAATAAGAAAGAGAAAATTGAGGTATTTTGGACATATAAAAAGATATGAAGGGCTGGAGAAGACCATCATAGAAGGAGGCATACCGGCAAAGAGAAGAAAGGAAGACCACGGAGAAGATGGATTCAGGATGTAACTGATGGTTTGAACATGACGGCTGCAGAGGCAGGACATTTGGTCTATGAGAGAGAGAGAAATTCAGGAGGACTGTTGGGTGGCAAAGTTCTGCTCAGGACAAACTATTTGATGATGATGATGTTGTGTGTGACGTCTGTCGTTTCAGTTTGGAATATCTTCATTGCATTCCTGACATGTCCATAGGTGCTCCGACCTCCTTCGCAATATCTCCAACAGCGTCTAGCAACTGACCGTACCGGTTCGATTTTGATTGATGAGTCTACTCATATACCTGTTATGCTGTTCTTTTCTTGCGACGCCAATCTTCAAACCCAGCTCCTGCAATCTAGTAATTGACGTGGATTGGTTTAAATGAAAATCTTTCTTGTGGCCACACTCTCTGAGGGCGTTCAAAATATCAACTCTATCCATTGGCTGGCATGTTCTAAGAACTATTCTGTAACACCATATTTTAAAAGCTTCCATTAGTTTTAAATTGGGACTGAGCCATATGTAGAAAAACCCGGTGCAATGAAGCCAATCCATCGGTTTCAGACCACCTTTCTTAGACACACATACGCACGCACACAAGGGGTCTCTGTGGGGGTCTATGTGGGTCTCTGTTTGGTTATGTGGGGATCTCTGTGGGGGTTTCTGTGGGAGGTCTCTGTGGGGTCTCTGTGGGGGTCTGTGGGGTCTCTGTGGGGGTCTCTGTGGGGGGTCTATGTGGTGGTCTATGTGGGGGTCTCTGTGGGGGTTTATGTGGGGTCTATGTGGGGTCTGTGAAGGTCTCTGTGGGAGTCTCAGTGGGGGTCTCTGTGGGGGTCTCTGTGGGGTCTCTGTGGGGTCTCTGTGGGGGTCTCTGTGGGGGTCTCTGTGGGGGTCTCTGTTGGGGTCTATGTGGGGGTCTGTGGGGATCTCTGTGGGGGTCTATGTGGGGGTCTATGGGGGTCTCTGTGTGGGGTCTCTGTGGGGGTCTATGTGGGGGTCTATGTGGGGTCTCTGTGGGGGTCTATGTGGGGTTATCTGTGGGGTCTCTGTGGGGATCTCTGTGGGGGTCTATGTGGGGTCTATGTGGTGGTCTATGTGGGGGCTCTGTGGGGGTCTCTGTGGGGGTCTCTGTGGCTAAGAGGTTAAGCTCTTTCCTTTGCGAGTCGAAGATCGTGGGTTTGATTCCTGACAGCGCCGTACTGTTCAGAAGTGCTGTTTTTTTCAGAGACTCCTAGGATTGCTGCTGGAGCTACGGAGTTCGTGCTTTGTGCAATATTCTCGGCAGGGGGCGTGCCATTTCTGCGGAGAGGGACCGAGCCATAAGGTGTAAAACCCGGTGCAATGAAGTCAATCCTTCGGTTTTAAAACACGCACAAAAAACGTACATACGCACACAGACACACATACACGTAGCACATACACGCATACACACATACACGCACATACATACACACAGACACACGTAGAACATTATTAAGACAATTCTCATATTCTTCTATTTACACGTTATGATTCAATCTCATCTCACTCTGCTCTTGAAGTCTTGTAGAAATCAGAGAGTGCCATCAAGAAATGTCTAAAGAGAGAGAAAGAGAGAGAGAGAGAGAGAGAGAGAGAGAGAATAAGAAGAAAATTCCCCTGATCTTGAACGCCAGTATTTTATGTGAAGTTCAGCATTGACGTCATTCAGATGTATTCGAACCGCATTCCTGTAGAATCGATTATAACGCTAACTGGTGGATCGATCTCTTCACGATAGAATCCCTTGTATTTATTGAACCTGGTTTTGTGTTTGACCTTTTATTAAAGTTTATTGCTTCCGACTAGTTTCAGTTTGTGACTAATTTTGTTGGTGTTGAGTGCGAACAATGACCAAATAAATCATTAGAACTGTGCAAGAAATAATCAAACGGCTAATCGATAAATCGAACGGAACAATGGCTGACTTGGACAGAAGAAATGCTGATGGGAACTAAGCAATCGATAATTTAAATTGAGTAATCGAGGAGTTGAATAAAATTTTATTTTAACTAAGTAATCGAACTGAGTAATCGTGGATTTTAATAAAATAATATTCGATATAGCTAAGTAATTGTGGATGTGAATTGAATACTGTCTCTCGCCTGTGCGTGTGCCGGGGCCTGCAAAGGAAGTGACGAATAGTACCTACAAGGCATGTCGTAAGAGGCATCTGAGGTAGGGGCCTAGGAAAGCTACCCTAGTAAATAAAATGCATCGCAGAAATTGAATGTGCTGGCCTACTTGTAAGCGTATAACTGGCACAGAGTACAATCGCTCTTAGGCTCAGATCAAATACAAAGCACACAGAGAGAGGTTAACAAGTAATCGAGCGTTGGAAGAAGAACTAGAAGAAGTAGAAGAAAGAATAATATGTGAAAGGAACTAAGTAATCGATAATTTAAACTGAGTAATCGTGGAGTTAAATTGAAATATATTTGATATGAACTCAGTAATCGTTGATTTAAAGTTAGTAATCGATGATTTTAACTGCGTAATCGTTTGTTTGAAGCAAGTAATCATTGATTTAAAGTAAGTAATCGATGATTTTAACTGAGTAATCGTTTGTTTGAAGCAAGTAATCGTTGATTTAAAGTAAGTAATCGATGATTTTAACTGAGTAATCGTTTGTTTGAAGCAAGTAATCGTTGATTTGAAGTAAGCATTGGCTTTAAACTGAGTAATCGTTGAGTTAAACTGATTAATCGTTAAACTGAGTAATCGTTGAGTTAAACTGAGTAATCGTGAAACTGAGTAATTGGGATATATTTCCAGAAGTCACGGATCTCAATGTAGATGAGATAAAGTTCCTAGTGCTATCGGAGACGGACGAGAGAATGTCCAGTATCTAAATTGAGCACGTTAAATTCGGAGAAGTCATGCCTGTATGGCGGGGGTACTGATAATAAGGAAAGCAGGCCTTATGAAAACGCAGTCAGAAGCGCCATATAGGGCGCCCTGACTACGCCTGAATTCATAGTGGGTGAAACGCAGAAGAAGAAGAAGTTGAGCCCGCAAAAGAAACCTTAGGAGCTGAAAATCAATAAGAGTAGACTGGAAAGACCCTGATTTGAAAAATTCATTTATTTAAAAAAAAAAAAAATTGCGATAAAATTTCCTTCATTTTCAAAATTACTCCAGATGCCATCTCCGGTGCTACGGAGTTTTGTCACTGTCGTTGAGATCTTCCTGTGTAAGAAAAACAGAACGAAGCACACATGGTTATTCATCAAAGTGCAATGCTGATGGTCCAATCAATCAATCAATCAATCAATCAATCAGCATCAGTAAACATTCACTCGCAGCTTGTTTAAAATGTTCAATACGAAAAGAAATTTGAAGTCTCCATAGTGTAGAGGCTAGATGCTCGACTCTTGTGCCAAAGGTACCAGGTTCGCTCCTTGTGGAGCCATCTGGATATTTTTCCAGAGATCCCTGATCTCAGTGTAGGTGAGATCGAGTTCCTAGTCCTATCGGAGACGGACGATAAAACGTAGGTCCCGTGTTCAATTTGAGCAAGTAAAAGAACCATTGACAGTTTAAAATCGAGAAGAGCAGGCTGGAAAGTTACTGCCTGGGCAAAATTCATTAGAAAAGATTAACAATAAACTTCTTGCAAAAAAATCTTCATCATCTTCAAAATTACATCGAGGACCCTTGCAGCTGCTACGGAGTTCGTGCTCTGGAAATGAGATCTTCCTGTGTTAGAACGAGAACGAAGTAGAAATTGCTATTCACTGAAGTGCAATGATGATGGTCCAATCAATCAATCAATCAATCAATCAATCGATCGATCGAGCAATCAATCAATTAATCAATCGATCGAGCAATCAATCAATCAATAATCGATCGATCAATATCAATATAAATTCAGTCATATTTTGTTATAAAAGTTAATTGCATATCCTTTACAAAACTTTGCGAATCAACCCCAACTTTTAACGGTGTTTGTGATTTCTCTAGACATTATTACATTCAGTAGTTTGTCATTGCTTTCTGAAGGGCTGGTGTCATCGTCCTTTTTCTTGTCTATAGCTTGTTCAAAACGTTCAATAAGAAATTTGAAGACATACAACACACGGAACATCATCAACACAACCTAACAAACTTCATCATCATCTCACCAAACCACCCAGCAACCACATCTTCAAATGTCATTCAGAAAACACAACCCCCAAAAAACCCCAATAATAAAAAAAAAAAAAAATTGAGTTCTAGTAGACGACCTCTCTCTCCAGTCTCAATTTAGACTGCCCTGTCTCTACCCTCCATCTTAAACAGTTCATCATACTGTTTCCTATGGTTGTAACATCCATTCCCTTATTCAACACGCGAGTTTGACATTTTCCATCGTCAGTCGTTCTAAGCCTCCTATCGATATTTCATTCTCTATCATTCTATGTTAAGTTGGACAAAGAAAGATTCCGTAGGACAGGATGGATCAATATGCCAGCAAAATGCGTCACAAGTTAACAAATAACAGAACTGATCCTGTATGGTGTTCCGTTTTGCTATCTTCTTTAAAAACCAAAAATTTACGAAAGAGTTTTTTTTATTATTCTTCTTCAAACGTTCCATATCGACCACTTGTTAAACCACTCTTTGTGGTTTGTATGTGATCTGAGCCTAAGAGTTTGTATGTGATCTGTTGACGCATTGTCTGCTATCTCAGCACTGAAATCTGAAAGGAACACAGAACTAAGTGATCTCAGGTCCACCTTAGCCCAGTTGTTCCATGATTCTGGGAGGCTAGTAATCTAGTGGATATCCTCACACTGCAAGGACAAGGGTAATGAAGATGCTGCCAGACTGGCTAAAGATGGGGCAGGAATGCCTCAAGATGACTACCTGGTTAGCTATGAAACCTGGTTAGCTATGAAGACGCAAAACCACCGTCAAAGGGCACTACAAAGCAAAATGGGATAAAGAACACCCAAAACACAACAAGAACGATGGAAATTACCAACTGTCCAGAAAGGACCAGACAGTCATACTTTGCTTCCGGACGGGTCACAACAAAATGAGACACCACCTGTACATTAAATTCAAAATAGGCAACAATGATCTGTGCCCCTGTGGCTTGGCGAGTATGACAACAGAACATATCTTACAGAACTGACCACCGGTATGAAGACCTGAGAAGAAAAAAGTGGCCCACTGACACCAGCGTCCAAAACAAACTGTATGGCGTGATTGATAATCTGAGGCAGATGGCTGCCTTTATTAGAGAATCCGAAATCCCAATCTAGTGATAACGCAGAAGACAAACTGTATGGCGTGATTGATAATCTGAGGCAGATGGCTGCTGCCTTTATTAGAGAATTCGAAATCCCAATCTAGTGAAAACGCAGAAGAAGAACGCAGAAAAAATGTACATAATATTTGAATGTTTTTCTTGTAGAAAGAAGTCAGTATTCCTAAAAAGCAGAGCTTACTTACTTAGCCCTGATGTGTAGCAACAATTATTAATTTAGTTGTACTTTAGTGTATATGTTTTATTGTGGATGGCCCAGGTTGAGAAAACAATTGATAAACTTAAATATGTCTGCCTGTATTCGTTATTTGTGCATCTTTTCTTCAAGTCAGCTTCAGCATTTCTAAAAAAATGATCAAAGTGTTTAACAATCAACATTAATGGAGATAGGAAAAATAAATAAAATTTCTATTTAGTTCAACACCAGCAACAACAACAACAAAATGGTCAGCATAACAATTCTTTGATGTTCTTCTCTGTACACTTTTTTAAAATGTCCAATTGTACATTTCTTCTTCTTCTTCTTCTTCTTCTTCTTTGCGTTCGTTCTTTACGACCAATTTTAATCACTCTTTGTGATATGTTTGATCTTTGCCAAGAACGTGTATACGTTGCACATTGGTTTGGTAGGCCCCTAAACGCATAGACTTCTACACGTTTAGAACATGTGCATCCGATTTCAGCCAAACCTCCTTAGTCGCCTCTTATAATAATATAATAGCCGTCCATCGCAAGCGATGATGACAACAATCTCAGACGTGTGCTGTTGCACCTCTCTGGTGTGTGCGGAGGTGACTGTAGAGTCAATCCTAGAACAGAATCCCCGACCACAGGTGGGGTATACATGATCAAGGTTAGACATGTGCGTGTTGTGTGCTCTGTCTTTTCGCGCTGCTCGTTTTCTCTGTGACTCAACAATACGATGATTCTCAGCTATTCGGGTTCCTCTTTTGTTGTTACAGCGCCACATTTGGCGATCTTGCGCAAGGATTCCCAGCACGTATTGTCTATATCAAAGCATTTCAGAGACACTTTAAGAGTGTCTTTAAAGCGTTTTTCTGTCCACCAGCTAAACGTCTGACCCCTTCAAGCTCGCCATTCATCAATTGTTTGGGGATGCGTTTATCAGGCATCCGAGCAACGTGACCGACCCATCTCACTTGGGCCTTCTGCAATAGGGTGTTGACGCTTGGGATCTTTGCTCTTGTGAGGACTTCGCTGTCTGGAATTTTGTCATGCCAGTTTATTTTTAGTATTCTGCGTAGACAGCTTGTGTGGAAATGGTTTAATTTTCTTGCGTGTCTGCTATATACTGTCCATGTCTCACTTGCGTACAGCAGCGTGGTTAGCACTATGGCCTGTAAACTTTCAGCTTTGTGACTATGCTTATCCCCTTCCGTTCCCACACAGTGACACGTAACCTTCCGAACGCAGCACTGGCTTTGGATATCCTATTGTTGACCTCAAAATCTATATTTGCCGATCTTACGACATGCGTGGCAGGTAACAGTGGTTCTATTCTTTACACCCCAAATTTGGGCCCTGGTAACCACTCGGGCGGTACATTTCTAAATACGTCTTCAGTTCAAGCTTCTAACATTCTTCTGTACACTTTTTATATTAGATTGAAGATTTCTAAATAAGTTTTCAGTTCCAACTTCTAACATTCTTCTTCTGTACACTTTTTTATGTTAGATTGAATATTTGTAAATAAAGACAACTTTCAGTTAAAATTAGCCTAACCTTTTTTAAACACTTTTAGAACATTTTCCCATTTAATGAGCCAATAGCGGTTTCATCGAACATAGTCATGCTTGGATTCATATTTGAGACAGGCGTTCATAAATAGATTAAGCTTTTCTTGACACTTTTTAGAATCTTTCTAATGTCTGTAATGTGTATATTTTCTATGTAAATTTTTTATATCAGCTGTAGCATTTCTTGAGAAAACAGTCTACAGTCTAGTACTGGCCAGTCTACAGTCTAGTACTGTCCAGTCTACAGTCTAGTACTGTTCAGTCTACAGTCTAGTACTGGCCAGTCTACAATCTAGTATTGTCCAGTCTACAGTCTAGTACTGGCCAGTCTACAGTCTAGTACTGGCCAGTCTACAGTCTAGTACTGGCCAGTCTACAGTCTAGTACTGTTCAGTCTACAGTCTAGTACTGTCCAGTCTACAGTCTAGTACTGTCCAGTCTACAGTCTAGTACTGTCCAGTCTACAGTCTAGTACTGTCCAGTCTACAGTCTAGTACTGTCCAGTCTACAGTCTAGTACTGTCCAGTCTACAGTCTAGTACTGTCCAGTCTACAGTTTAGTACTGTCCAGTCTACAATCTAGTACTGTCCAGTCTACAGTCTAGTACTGGCCAGTCTACAGTCTAGTACTGTCAACATGCTTCTTCTTCAGTGTATACATTTATCTTGTCAAACTGAACACTAGCAGAGAAAGCAGTTTTCAGTCATGGACTGTCAATGTTATGTTATGTTATGCGATCGACGTCATGGCACATTGGGCATTCCCATTCGTTCTCTGTCCTCCGCTGAAGCAACCATCCCAAAGTCCATTTGCTCACAGTACCCATGAGAAGTTGATTACTATATCTTCTCTCTCTACCACGAAGCGACACTGTCTGGCATGTCCAAACTTAACACCTAATTCTCGAACTCGTTCAAGTGTCTGAGACGTGCCCATGTCACATAAATGAGAGCGTACCGCATTGATGATATCGGTTCTGTCCATACTTCTACCGCTTGAGTCGGGGCATTGTTTGCAAGAAAGTCAGTTTCCTTTTTATGTCAATATCCTTCTTCTGTGTAAACTTTTAGCTGTCATCTTGTATATTTTTGAAGGAAGCAGTTTTTAATCCAAGAAACAATATTATTCTTCTTCTGTGTACACTTTTATGCGAGCATGTATGTTCTAAAGAAAGCATTGTTTATTCTACAAATGTTGATTATATTTACCTAAGCCCTCTGTGACTATTGTCTATTCCCAGGTAGAAGATGTAGTTGGTTTTCCACTCTTGCCGTTAAGCGTAGGGATGGGAGCTTTAATTTGCGTTCTAGGGCTAGATGAGTCGCCCTTGTTGTGTTGTATCCGTGTTTATGTAGTTTAGTTTTGATATTGTCTATCCATCTTTTCCTTGGTCTTCCCTTAAAAATAGTATCCGATCTCTTTTTATTGTATGCTATTATTGGTGGTTGGTTGTATTCCATTGTCATTAAATGTCCAAACCACTGCAGTTGTTATATTTCGATGTATTCAGTGCATGAAGTTATGCCCACTCTGCTTTTGATGTCCTTATTTCGTAGTCCTCTGTGTTGGTAAAACTAAATATATGTGTCGGTCAAATATTGTCTATATTCGTCGTTTGTGCATCTTATTTTTATAGACAGCGTCAATATTGAAAAATAAACAATCAGCTAAGGCATCATCATCAAGGTGCGTATTCTTTATAGGACGTTGCTCTCTTTGCAGCGAATCTGACATTCACTCCATCTCTAGCTAGTTCACCCACTTCGCTGATGGTCATATTCATGGTTTCTTTAATATCTTGTAGCCATCTTCTTCTTGGTCTACCTCTGCCTCTTCGTCATAAGGACTACTGAATTACATTTGATTATGTGTACACTCCCTCAACATTAGATATGCCTCGCCGACTTCAGAGGTACTTGAAGCTTAGACCCTTCAAGGTGGATCGTTGCAGGAGACCTGTTGTCATTGTAACGCTTTCTCTGACAGAGTTAGTTAGTGAAGGCAGAACGGATGACTTCTCTATCGGCTTTCCTGCCTTTGACGAGGTCGTTCCGTACGCATTGAAAGATAAACACTCTTTAATGATCTTATAGTGCCGTAAATTTGGGCTTAGATCTACGCCAAAGAGCATAGCTTACTTTGTGCTGACTGGGTGAGGTCGCTCCGGTAAAGACCCGAGCGATCTCGACCCTTCTAGGGCTAGTCAGGGGAATGGTCACCTTTCTTGTATTCATTGCTCTTTAACGATCATTTTTCACCGTATATTTGAGCTTTTTGATCTTTGCCAACGAGTATGTCTACTATATGCGCTCTTTCTGACTATATGAGGTCCTTCCAGATTATGAATATTCTCAGTCATTGGAGACACATGAGCTTTGTCAAACAAACGATCATATGTTCGCGGTTTGCTTAGTCTTTGTGTGTTCTGAACCATAGTGTTGGACGTCATCTGTGTAGGATGATCGGCGTCCGAAAAGTATTGCCCTTAGCCAATGTTTGGGATTGTACCAGTCAAGTCTTTGCATTATCGACCATACTTTTCTATCCACGGTGAGTTTATCCTGAGTAGGAGTATTCTCAACCGTTTTGGGGTGCGTGTCGGTACTTGTCAATTTGCATGTGTTTACTCTGCATTTTCCCTGTCCCCGGGAAACACTAGACTAGGACTGCACACATATATTCTAGAAGGTCATTTCAATCGGACAAGTTCTGTTCAGGACAAGCTATTTGATGATGATGATATTTTTATGTTTATTTCCCTGATAATTAACACACGAATAATTGCCATATATAGGGTTCTGTGAATTGTCAAGTAAAATTGTAAGATGTGGAACACCGGTTTACCATACTTACTGACACAGTAAATTATATTCATGTTAGTATGTACAGGAATAGAAACTAGAGTTCATTTATCTTGTTTCTTTTTTGATCTTCCATTTCGTTTAAATCTACTTTATTATTCTTCACTCTGTTGTTTCTCTACGTGTGTGGTTGTGTGTGTGAGAATGGAGGTGTATGTGTGTGTGTGAAGAATTATATGTGGGTGTGTATGTGTGAAAAGAAAGAAAAGATGGGTATGTAGGCGTGTCCGTGTGTGGAATGCGATCAATCTTCTTCGCCGCCATTTCTGAAACAGGAAGTTTTGTTTTTCTAACAAGTTAACGAAATGGAAAAAAAAATAATATAGAAAATAATCATAATATTCTGGTTCATTCACAAAGTAACGAATTTGATTTCTCCATTTTTGTTGTTTAAATTTTTTTAATGGGCGAATATATGAAATCCATAGCAGAGCCTCAATTGGTAGCATGTCCCTTGTGAAACGTCTCTTTCCTCACATCCTGTTTGCTTCTTCTTTGCGTTCGTTCTTTACGACCAATTTTAATCACCTTTGTGATATGTTTGATCTTTGCCAAGAACGTGTATACGTTGCACATTGGTTTGGTAGGCCCCTAAACGCATAGACTTCTACATGTTTAGGACATGTGCATCCGATTTCAACCAAACCTCCTTAGTCACCTCTTATGTCGCAGGTAACAGTGGTTATATTCTTTACATCCCAAATGTGCGCCCAGGTAACCACCCAGTCGCACATCCTGTCTGATAAACTCTCTACCTATAGCAACTTCTCCCGCCTCTTCCAGCGTCATGTTCAATATTTCTCTGATGTCCTGCTGCCACCTTCGTTGTGTTGTCTGTCGTCTGTATCTTACTCTCAGAACCATGTCTTCTATTACCTTTCTCTAAGCCCGTCTGCCCAGCGTGTTCGTAGCACGTTGGACTACGGTGACTATCCCTCTGTGTGTGCGGGTTCAATTCCGCGGAATGGCAGAAAAAGCCACAGATTCCCAGATTTACGGTGTTCGTGGCACGACGAGGAAGTTAGATGTCCATGGCACCTGGCCGGAAAGAGTCTGAAAACTCAATGCTTCTGGATCCAAAAAAAAAAAAAAAATGTACCTTTCTCTACAAATCACTATGACGTTTAACGTGCAACACTATTTCATCTTCTGACTCTGATATTAATGATATATTTCATCTAATTAACCATTTTTGTTTTAATAAACTCCTGATCGGGTCACGATATGGAAATAGATAAATTTTCAGTAGATTAAACAAAAAAGTGAACTTGGATCAGAATGAGTTGATCAGGATGTAACTTATGATTTTATCATGATATCTGCAATCAGAATTAAGTTAGCAATAATGTTACATGAAAAATGAAACACAAAATGCTTGGTAAATTGCCCTGTTACAAAAATACATCAGATCGTGAATCAAATTTGGTGTTCAAGAACAGATTCTCAGTTTCTGCTGCAAAACCCCGTAAGGCATTATATGATTTCTTCTTTTTCTTCTGCGATCTCTGGGTACGCTCTTCCATAATAGCCGTCCATCGCAAGCGATGATGACAACAATCTCAGACGTGTACTGTTGCACCTCTCTGGTGTGTGCGGAGGTGACTGTAGAGTCCAATCCTATAACAGAATCCCCGACCACAGGTGGGGCATACATGATCAAGGTTAGACATGTGCGTGTTGTGTGCTGTCTTTTCGCGCTGCTCGTTTTCTCTGTGACTCAACAATACGATGATTCTCAGATATTCGGGTTCCTCTTTGTTGTTACAGCGCCACATTTGGCGATCTTGCGCAAGGATTCCCAGCACGTATTGTCTATATCGAAGCATTTCAGAGACACTTTAAGAGTGTCTTTAAAGCGTTTTTCTGTCCACCAGCTAAACGTCTGCCCCTTCAAGCTCGCCATACATCAATTGTTTTGGGATGCGTTTATCAGGCATTCGAACAACGTGACCGACCATCTCAGTTGGGCCTTCTGCAACACCTCTTAAGTTACCGGCACCAACAAATGCGCTGTCATCTTTAGGTTTGTCAAGTTTCCCGAAAATCTTATTTTCCAGGTTGACTGGTGTGGCTAAATTCTGCTTCTCAGCTCATACGGTGTTCACACAGGAGAGGACAGTCTTGCAGGACATGCTCCTGTGTCTGTTCCAACTGCTGACACTGGTAGAGAGCTGTTTAACTTATTCTTAGTCTATATAAGTGTTTGTTGAGTCTGCAGTGTCTGGTATGTAGTCGAAATATAATGACCTGGTCTGTTCTGTTTAGGTCTTTGAGGAAATCTTTACCATAATCATATCCAGTATTTGTCTTCTAGTCTACTGCAGATTTTCTCTAAATAAAATTATTTACTATATTAAAAATTTTTTTGGTGTTCTGCCTTTACCTTTTCTACCACAGCGGTGATGAGCGGGTTCAGTTACATTTGAAACGAGTAAAAACTCCGAGCATCGTCATTATTTCGAATGAGAGCTGCTTGAAACTTTTAAATAATTTTAGTTGCCTATTGGCTTTATGAAGGCTTCCACCTTTCGGCAGCGATCAGGTAGGACCGCCCTTTTTGGTTTTTTAAAATAGGCCCGCCTCGGAAGTACCCACAACGGTGGACCCAGTACTAGTGACGTGAAGTAAACAACGTGGATCAGTACTAATGAACGAAGTACCACAACGAAGGACCCAGTACTAGGAAGTGAAGTACCAAACGTGGACCCAGTACTAGTGAACGTGATACACACGTGGACCAGTACTAGTGAACGTGAAGTACAACAACGGTGGACTCAGTACTAATGAACGTGAGGTACCACAACGAAGGACTCAGTACTAGGGAATGTGAAGTACCACAACGGTTGACCCAGTACTAGTGAACGTGAAAACGTTCAAAATTCCGAGCGTCATCAGTATTTCGAATGAGAGCCCTCGGGATTTGTTTAAATTGATTTATTTATGTAAGATCACATTTGGCGCAATGAAGGCTCCACATTGGCCGCAGAAGACTCCCACTTTGGCCGCAATCAAGGGGCGCTACACTCTGATATTAGTCAAAAGGCTGAAAATTTGATCATGGCATCTTGAAAAGATTCCTGACATCAGATGACAGGTGTAAAACAGAGATTAGAAGTAGAATAGCTCAAGCGAAAGCAGCTTTTATGAAAATGAAAACACACTATGCGTGAATTCCTCACTACCAATGACAATGGAAAACGAGTACTCCAGTGCTATATTGAACCAATACTTCTGTATGGCAGTGTTACATGGACAATGAATAAACAATTATTACGATCATTGGAAGCTACAGAAATGTGGTTTTACAGAGGAATGCTGAAAATTCCATGGACAGCAAAGAAAACAAATGAGGTTTTAAATCATGTCTGCACACAAAGAAACCTTATCAAAAGAAAAAGAATCCGGAAATCAAAGTTCTTCGGGTATATAATGCGAAGAGAAGGTTTAAAACATTTGGTGACAACAGGTAAAATTCAGGGAAGGAGAGATCGTAGAAGACAGAGTGAGAAGATGTTGGATGTCCTGACATCATGGTTCAACACACAAGATCGACGTCAGAACTGATTACATGCACCAAGCAGAGAGTGTTGTGGAGAGACATGATTGCCTACGCCGGCAAGCATGGCACTTGATTGATTGAGCTTGAAAAGACAGCGTCTGTTAGATTTGTTCTTAAAAACTGCCTTCCTTTGTCAAGTGGGGGATTACGCCTCTATATGCCCAAAGCACGCTTATTTCAACCTAAGACAGATATATTTTTGGTTATATCAGAGCGCACTACTTTCCTAAATTTGAACGATATACTATTACTAACCTTTCTATCGAACTTTTCATTTTACATTTCTTACACAAATTTAACTTAATTAGGAATTCAGCACTTCGCCGAAGTAAACGAGTCGCTAAGAATATTGCGTGGTCATGGTAACAAGATCCACCAATCGATCACATACTGGTGACGTCAACACACCCACGCCAGACAAAATCTATTGCCCTGTTCTGGAGAAAATTGTGCTACCAATGTTTTGTTATAGCTTTCTCCCTTTTTTGGTTTGTCTTGTAAAAACAGATACCAATGTTTATCTTCCTTTTGTGTGTGTTTTTATTATGTTGGTTTCAGAGTTTAGGTTAAGTTTAGTGTTTATGAGGTGCTGTTTGTTCAGTTATGTCATGAGAAAGGGAGGTTTTTAACAGAGTGTAGCAGCCGGTGATGTAGAGGGGAGACGAGACAGAGGTAGACAGAGAGAGAAAATTTTGGATAGCCTGAATTCATGGCACGACAGAGCGTCAACATCTGAAATGATAGTAAACACCAGAGATTTGTGGAGAGCCATGGTCGCCTACGCTAGTCGGCACGGCACATGATTATGATGGTGATATTTTTCCAGTTAAGATTTTTAAATTGTACACGCAGGGTGTAATAAGTGGAGAAAGAGACAGAGGACAGCAGAGCCCACCTGCCCAGCGTGTTCGTAGCGCGTTGGACTGCGGGTGACTAGCCCTCTGTATGTGCGGGCTCAATTCCGCGGGCTGGCAGAAAAGCCACAGGCTCCACAGATTCACGGTGTTCGTGGCACCGAACCGAAGGGTTACGATGTCCATCGCACCGAGCCGAAGAGTTGAAAGCTCTTCTGGATTGAAAAAAAGGACAACAGAGAGAGAGAGAGAGAGAGATATAGAGAGAGAGATAGAGAGAGATAGAGAGAGATAGAGAGAGAGAGAGAGAGAGATAGAGACAGAGAGAGACAGAGAGAGAGACAGAGAGAGACAGAGAGAGACAGAGAGAGACGAGAGAGACAGAGGAGAAGAGAGAGAGAGAGACAGAGGAGAGACAGAGAGAGAGAGCAGCAGAGAGAGACAGAGAGAGACGAGAGAGAGAGAGAGAGAGAGAGAGAGAGAGAGAGAGAGAGAGAGAGACAGAGAGAGAGAGAGAGAGAGATAGATTCTGGAGAAATTATTATGACTACAGGAAAGACTGCGAAGAGCTTGCTATGCACAAGAAGAATTGGAAGTACGATTTTATAGCAATGAAAGTCTCGATGTCTTGGCTAAGAAAGGCAATGAGAGTCTCGATGTCTTGGCTAAGAAAGGCAATGAGAGTGTCGATGTCTTGGCTAAGGAAGGCAATGAGAGTGTCGATGTCTTGGTAAAGGAAGGCAATGAGTGTCGATGTCTGGCTAAGAGAATGAAAGTCTCGATGTCTTGGCTAAGAAGGCAATGAGAGTGTCGATGTCTGGTAAGGAAGGCATGGAGTGTCGATGTCTTGGCTAAGGTAGGCAATGAGGTAGATGCTGCTAGGTAGGCAATGAGAGTGTAGATGTCTTGGCTAAGGAGGCAATGAGAGTGTCGATGTCTTGGCTAAGGAAGACAATGAGAGTGTCGATGTCTTGGCTAAGGAAGACAATGAGAGTAGATGTCTTGGCTAAGGTAGGCAATGAGAGTGTAGATGTCTTGGCTAAGGAAGGCAATGAGATTGTCGATGTCGTGGCTAAGGAAGGCAATGAGAGTCTCGATGCCTTGGCTAAGGAAGGCTATGAGAGTGTAGATGTCTTGGCTAAGGAAGGCAATGAGAGTGTCGATGTCTTGGCTAAGGAAGGCAATGAGAGTGTCGATGTCTTGGCTAAGGAAGGCAATGAGAGTGTCGATGTCTTGGCTAAGGAAGGCTATGAGAGTGTCGATGTCTTGGCTAAGGAAGGCAATGAGAGTGTCGATGTCTTGGCTAAGGAAGGCTATGAGAGTGTCGATGTCTTAGAGGCATGAGAGTGATGTCTTGGCTAAGAGGCTGAGAGTGTCGATGTCTTGGCTAGGAAGGCTTGAGAGTGTCGATGTCTGTAGAAGGCAATGAGAGTGTCGATGTCTTGGCTAAGGAAGGCAATGAGAGTGTCGATGTCTTGGCTAAGGAAGGCTATGAGAGTGTCGATGTCTTGGCTAAGGAAGGCTATGAGAGTGTCGATGTCTTGGCCCAAACGGGATCAAAGAATAGTACCACTGTCACTTTTAAGGCATGCTGTAAGAGGCGACTGATGTAGGACATAGGGAAGCTACCGTAGTAAATAAAAAACAACGCAGAAATCGGACGTGCTGGCCTACTTGTAGGCGCATAACTGGCACAACGTACTCTCGCTCTTAGAATCTTCTGCGCCCGAGTGGTTACCGGGGCCCAAATTTGGAGTGTAAAGAATAGAACCACTGTTACCTGCCACGCATGTCTTAAGAGGCGACTGAGGAGGTTTGGCTGAAATCGGATGCACATGTCCGCTAGGGAATGCTAACCCGAAACAAATAAAACGGATGCACCAGGCTGTAAGGCGCATAACATGGTGCAACGACCCTCTCAATGAGGAATGGGATAACAGATTCTACGGTCGCCAATCTGCCTCGGAGATTTAGCCAAGCAGTAAGAATGTCAGATCTACCATCACGAGGGTGGCCAAAACTTACTGCTGGAAGAGGTCGGCACAAACGGGAAGCAGAAATCATAGGAATTATATCCTACACCGCCCGAGTGGTTACCGGGGCCCAAATTTGGGGTGTAAAGAATAGAACCACTGTTACCTGCCACGCATGTAAGAGGCGACTAAGGAGGTTTGGCTGAAATCGGATGCACATGTCCTAAACGTGAGAAATATATGCGTTTGGGGCCTACAAACCAATGTGCAACGTATACACGTTCTTGGCAAAGATCAAACATATCACAAAAGTGATTAAAATTGGTCGTAAAGAACGAACGCGAAGAAGAAGAATCTTATGGAATCTTAGGCTCAGATCACATACAAATCACACAGAGTGGTTTAACAAGTGGTCGATACGGAGCGTTTGAAAATCAAGAAGAATATAGATATGAGAGACAGAATAATATTAATAAGGTCACGATAAGGTTTCCAACTTTATTCGCTATGAATGTCCTACCGGTTCTGCTGACAAGTCCTAATCAAAATGTCATGGTAAGTGAATGTATCATGTACTGGTTCCCCTGGAGTAGAGTGCTCTGAAATGGTGTAAATAATCGGAGATATTGTGAGTGGAAATTTAAATTGTCGTTGCTCGATGAATCTCCAGTGTAACAGAACACTGCTGAACCGTGTTCACAAAAACATATTTCCACTTGTTTACAAAAACAGAAATCTGATCAGTTCGATTCTCGATGTTACACTTTTCTCTCTCTCTCTAGTTATTGTTGATGTTGGTGACTCTGTCTTTTCTGGTGTTGTTAGTAACTTTTCGCAGGCTACCGCATTTCACACATGTAGTTATTTTTGTGACTGCGCTTTGCTCATTGTCCATGTTTGGCTTTGGTAACACAAGTAGGTATGAAAATGCTGTTGATCATCTGACAATTGTCAGACAAACTCACTGGCCTAGTAAAACATGTCCTCTTAGCCTGTAGCCCTTGGCTTAGGCAACAACGAACCATTCTTCCTTTCATGGCCTTCCTCTGATTGTGTTCAGCTGATTCATTTCTTCAGCTCTTGCTCTATGTTCTCCTCCAGGTCGTCTTGGTCTTCACGCTTTCGCCTACCCTCTGGAGTCCATCTCAGTGCAGTTTCGTGCGACCAGTCTCCATGCGCATCACATGTCAATCCATCTCAGCGTCGTCTTGAGATAGTCATATTCTCTTGTTGGCATATTCAATTACAATTAGCAGTAAAACATTGTAAACAGAAAACTACATGGACATTTTGTGAGCTTCCAAATACAGTGAAGTTATACAGGAGACAACATTGAATATACAGACAATATTTCAAGTGAAAGAAAGAAGGAAGGATACAAGAGACAACATTGAATATACAGACAACATTTCAAGAGATTTCAAGTGCAGCAATTTAAATACCTTGGAGTCCTGGTAACATCAGATGATAGATGTCGAACAGAAATAAAGAGCAGAATAGGACAAGCGAAAACATCATTCCTGAAAATGAGAATCATTATCTGCAACAAGTCCTTGTCAATTCCGATCAGAATGCGAGTTATTCAGTGCTACATAGAACCAATACTGACATACGGATGCGAGTCATGGACAATAAACACACAGATCGAAAAATCTCTGAGGGCCACAGAAATGTGGTTTTACAGAAGAATGATGAGAATTCCATGGACTGCTAAAATGACTAATGTTGAGGTGTTGAATGAGATCAAGACACAAGAGAAAGCTTATCATCAATATAAGAAAGAGACAGTCATCATTTTTCGGGCATGTGATGAGGAGGGAGGTTTAGAATACATTGTAACAACCGGTAAAATCGAGGGTAGACGAGACAGAGGAAGACAGAGAGAAAATTGTGGACAGCCTGACATCATGGCACGGTAGAGCGTCAACATCTGAGTTGATAGCAAACACCAACGACAGAGATTTGTGGAGATCCATGATCGCCTACGCCAGCCGGCACGGCACCAGATGATGATGATTTCAAGCGAACGAAGGGAGGAAAGGATCTGAGTCGAGTTAATACCAAGGGCGACGAACGTAATTATTTCTTGATTTTCTTCTTTCAATCGGCGATTTCTGATCATGCACTTAACCCATTGTGGACCACAAACTGGGCAGTCAGCTTCAGGTCCGTAAGGTTTCACCAAAACTTAGTATTCATACTAACGTGGTGTAGCCACATGCTGCTTATCAGATTTACCAAGGGAAGGATAGTCATACATGACATGCTCGAGTGTCTCTTCCACCTACTGACACTGACAGAAACCAGTTTGACTTATTCCTAGTCTATGTAAGTGTCTGTTAAGTCTGCAGTGTCCGTCACGTAGGCAAAATATAATGACCTGGTCTGTTCTGCTTAGGTCTTTGAGAAAGTCTTTTCCATAATCATATCCAGTATTTGTCTTCCAGTCTACTGCAGATTTGCTCTTTATGAAGATTTTAACCTCTTGAAAAAACCAGTCGTTCGTATATCTAGTTTTTCCTCTACGAGTTGCTTCCAAAAACAAGACGAAAAACCAGTCCTATCGAAACTAAATGCTACAGAAAGATCCTACGAAATACTCATGGACAGAAACTAAATGCTACAGAAAGATCCTACGAATACCATGGACAGAAACTAAATGCTACAGAAAGATCCTACGAATACCATGGACAGAAACTAAATGCTACAGAAAGATCCTACGAATACCATGGACAGAAACTAAATGCTACAGAAGATCCTACGAATACCATGGACAGAAAAAAGAAAGAACACTGATGTCCTGAAAGAACTAAATATTAAAGAAAATTGGCTGATAAACAACATACTATACAGAAAAATTAGATACTTTGGTCACATCAAGCGTCACGATGGCCTGGAAAGAACAATACTAGATGGCAGGGTCCCAGGACGCAGAGGCAGACCAAGAAGAAGATGGCTACAAGATATTAAAGAAACCATGAATATGACCATAGACGAAGTGGGTGAACTGGCAGAGACAGGTGAATTTCAGATGTGCTGCAAAGAGGCAACGTCCTATAAAGGACGCGCACAAAGCACGGCGAGTTCAGTACTGATGTTGTAACCCTTTCCCCCTGATATCTTCATTTCTCAACCGGTCTCTTCTTGTTACTCCAGCATTCTGCGTAGACACTTCATCTCTGTCGTGACTAGTTTTCTTCTATCATTTGATGTCAGCGTCCATGTCTGACAATGTTAGCATAATATCGGAAGAAATATAGTCCGCTAATGGATTCCAAATCTGTTGTTCCTTGCTTTTTCTCTTTTCTTCTTTTCATCTTATCTTTTTCTCTTCTGTCTATCATTTTTTCTATTTTCGGTCTTAAATATTCTTCTATGATTGAAATCTGTTCATTTTCTTTCTTCTTCTTTCTTCTTCTTCTTTTTCTCTTCTTCTTTCTTCTTCTTCTTTTTCTTCTTCTTTTCTTCTTCTTTTTCTTCTTCTTCTTTTTCTTCTTCTTCTTTTCTTCTTCTTCTTCTTCTTTCTTTTTTCTTTTCTTCTTTCTTCTTTCTTCTTCTTTTCTTCTTCTTCTTCTTCTTTTCTTCTTCTTCTTCTTTTTCTCTTCTTCTTCTTTTTCTTCTTTTCTTTTCTCTTCTTCTTCTTCTTCTTCTTCTTCTTCTTCTTCTTTTTCTTTTCTTCTTCTTCTTCTTCTTCTTCTTCTTCTTCTTCTTTTCTTTCTTCTTCTTCTTCTTCTTCTTCTTCTTCTTCTTCTTTTCTTTCTTCTTCTTCTTCTTCTTCTTCTTCTTCTTCTTCTTCTTCTTTCTTCTTCTTCTTCTTTTCTTCTTCTTCTTCTTCTTTTCTTCTTCTTCTTCTTCTTCTTCTTCTTCTTCTTCTTCTTCTTCTTCTTCTTCTTCTTTCTTCTTTTTCTTCTTCTTCTTCTTCTTCTTTTCTTCTTCTTTTTCTTCTTCTTTTTCTTCTTTTTTTTCTTCTTCTTCTTTTTTCTTCTTCTTCTTTTCTTCTTCTTCTTCTTCTTCTTCTTCTTTTCTTCTTCTTCTTCTTCTTCTTCTTTCTTCTTCTTCTTCTTTCTTCTTCTTCTTCTTCTTTTTCTTCTTCTTCTTCTTTCTTCTTCTTTTTCTTCTTCTTCTTTCTTCTTCTTTCTTCTTCTTCTTCTTCTTTCTTCTTCTTCTTTTCTTCTTCTTCTTTTTCTTCTTCTTTTCTTCTTCTTCTTCTTTTCTTCTTCTTTTCTTTTCTTCTTCTTCTTTTCTTTTCTTCTTCTTCTTCTTCTTTTCTTCTTCTTCTTCTTTTCTTCTTTTTCTTCTTCTTCTTTTTCTTCTTCTTCTTCTTTTCTTCTTCTTCTTTTTCTTCTTCTTTTCTTCTTCTTCTTTTTCTTCTTTTTCTTCTTCTTCTTCTTTTTTCTTCTTCTTTCTTCTTCTTTTTCTTCTTCTTCTTCTTCTTCTTCTTCTTTTCTTTTTCTTCTTCTTCTTCTTCTTTCTTTTCTTCTTTCTTCTTTTCTTTCTTTTCTTCTTTTTCTTCTTCTTCTTCTTTCTTCTTCTTCTTTTTCTTCTTCTTCTTCTTCTTTTTTTCTTCTTCTTCTTCTTCTTCTTCTTTTCTTCTTCTTCTTATTTTCTTCTTCTTCTTTCTTCTTTTTCTTCTTCTACTACTTTTTCTTCTTCTTCTTCTTCTTTTTCTTCTTTTTCTTTTTCTTCTTCTTTTTCTTCTTCTTTTTTTTTTTCTTCTTCTTCTTTTTCTTTATTCTTCTTTTCTTTCTTCTTATTCTTCTTCTTTTTCTTCTACTTTTTCTTTTCTTCCTCTTCTTTTCCTTCATCTTCTTTTTCCTCATCGTCTTCTTCTTCTTCTTTTTCTTCTTCTTCTTCTTCTTCTTCTACTTCTTCTTCTTCATCTTCTCCTTCTTCATCTTCTTCTTCATCTTCTTCATCTTCTTCTTCATCATAATCATCCTCATGTCTTTGAAGATCATATTTGAAATATCCATAACTCCATTTATTAGTACAATTCATAATTCGCTAAAAGAAAATATTTTTGCACAGATAAAATTTACAATGTGGTTTTCCCCGCCCACATCAAATGCTTCAGTTTCCAAGGCAACAGATTATCTGATTACGCGAGCCGAGTTGGGTTTTCGATTTCTGGCGAATACTGTACGCATGGATCATTAAACTCTGACCTGTCTGGTAGCTATGTCGATTGACAGTGTCAGGTCTGCTACATCACACAATGTATTATGTATTGTAAGCCGGACTCCTACGTTTGTGGACAGAGAGAGAGAGAGCTTAGAACTCTGCCCCTGTTCTCACCCCCTCCCCTGCCAAAAAAACCCCAAAAAACCAACTAAACGTTTTGTTGGCCAAAATTAAGAAATGCAAATGAAGTCTTACTAAAATCGTATTCAAGAGAAAAAAAGTTTTTTTTTTTTTGGTGTGTGATGAAGTTCAGTACTGATGTACCCCTTTTTATCCCTGTCACCGAACCGAAGGGTTACGATGTCCATGGCACCGAGTCGAAGAGCTTTCAGCTCAAGTGCTTCTGGATCGGAAAAAAATCCTGTCTTCATTTCTAAACCGGTCTCTTCTTGATATTCCCAGCATTCTGCATTGACACTTCATCTGTGTCGTGACTAGTTTTCTTCTATAGTTTGATGTCAGTGTCCATGTTTGGCTCTGACAGAATAATTTGAGAGGTGGGGGGAATAATGGTAGTCTCAATGTGGAAGTGGTTAAGTCATGTGCGTATCTTAAGTTGACTGAAGGATGTGAGCTCGAATCCGGACCGAGACACATGTGCAATTCTTTTTATGAGATCCTAGGATTGTTGCCGAAGCTACGGAGTTCGTGCTTTGTGCAATGTTCTCGGCAGATAGCATGTATCTCTGTCGACAGGGACCCGGTGCAATGAATTCAATCCTCCACCTTTAATCTCTCTCTCTAGCCTGTGGCGTCTCTAGCCTGTGGCGCCTCTAGCCTGTGGCGCCTCTAGCGCATCAACACATACAGACCCTAGTCTTGGCTGTCCTCTGTATTGTGTTCCAGCTATGATTCATTTCTATCAGTTTTTGTTCTACTGTTCTCCTTCAGGTCGTTTTGAGTCTCCCACGTTTTCGTTTACCTTCTGGTACCCATCTCAGTGCAGTTTTTATTACAGTTTTTCTTCATGCGTATCATATGTCCGATCCATGTTCAGCGTCTGGTGGTTCAGCTTTTGGATGATGGTCGCTCATATTCTCATGTTGACACTTTGTAAGCAGTTCTTGGTTAGAAATACTATTTGTTAAGTAATCTTCCTTCAGCAGGGGGGATTCTGTAATGTGGGATCAAAGCTATTTTCGTTGTTTTCATGTTAATGTAAAATTTGTATAACCATTTTGAAAGATTATGACTTATAATAGTAGACGAAAATTAGTTTAAAAAAATGTCAAAGCGTTGCCATGGAAACAATACAAAATGGCGCTAAAAACATTTCAAATCCATAAGGCTCTGAATCTAATGAATGTAAAGGAATTCTGTTTTCAATCTAAGGTGCGCAATTGTAATATCTAAATTATTATACATGCTTTTTAGGATATATTAAATATTACATTTTGTATACATTTTGGGGGTAAAAATGTCCTCAAAATTCGGTCAAGAAAAGCTTTTTTGGGAGGGGGGTGGTGGGGGTGTTTACCAAAAATGCATTAAAAATGAAATATTTAATATATCCTAAAAAGGATGTGTAATATTTTAGATATTACAATTGCTCACCTTAGAGTGAAAACAAAATTAATTTATATTCATTACTTTCAGAGCCTTAATGATTTGAAATTTTGTGTTTGGCGGCCATTTTTTATTGTTTTCATGGCAACGCGTTGACATATTTTTTAAAACAAAACTTTTTCTGCTCTTTTAGGTCGTAATATCTCCAAATTGTAATACAAATTCTATATTAATATGAAAGCAACGAAAAAAGTTTCCAGACCAGAGTCCCCTTAAGCGGAAGTGAGTTCGATCACAACCCGAGCGTACCTGGTTCTTCTTCTTTGAGCTTGGTTTCATATGCTCGTCTACACCATGAGATGGGTTGCTCTATGAAGCTGCATGTCAGTTGGAGTTCCTCGAGAGTTTCCCACAACTTGCTCGGTAAGCTTCGTTCATGAGGCCATGGTAACTGGTTCAAACTTCGAGGCAGACAAGTTTGGAAGAATATTAGTTCCTTGGCGCCTGAGTGGTTACGGGGCCCAAATTTGGGGTGTAAAGAATAGAACCACTGTTACCTTCCACGCATGTCGTAGGAGGCGTCTAAGGAGGTTTGGCTGAAATCGGATGCATGCGTCCTAAACGTGTAGAAGTCTATGCGTTTAGGGGCCTACCAAACCAATGTGCAACGTATACACGTTCTTGGCAAAGATCAAACATATCACAAAGAGTGATTAAAATTGGTTGTAAAGAACGAACGCAAAGAAGAAGAAGTTCCCCTTGGTTTTTTACGAACAATAAAAATATACATCCCCGCCCATAAAGCAATGACAAACAACTGAACCTATAAGTGGTGCCTAGAAAATCGGTGACTCCAGTACTCTTGTTGAAGGAGACGTTCTGTAAAGGATATGTCACGATTTTCATTCAATCTTCTGTCTGGAATCTAAAAGATCTAATTTCGAGAAATTCCCATTAGTGCACCGGGTTATCTGTTATTTCTTAGTCTCTTTTCGCTAAAAGTGCTAATTTGTATTTCACAAAGAGACATAAAGAGGTAAATAAAGAGAAACAAAAGAGACGATGGATTAGAGATGTTACCACGATGAGAAAAGACATACGACCAAGACATTCTTCGTAGTGAACACCGCGGGACAGTGGAAAAAGGAAGAACTAGAACCTCAAAAGAAGTATTTTTGACGCAAGATCAAAGACATGCATAGGACTAGGTTGTAAGTGTAGAGAAGATCATAGCCTGATTTGGTTACAATATCAGAGGGCTGTCATGGACCGAAATGACATTCTTAACGAATTGAGTGAATTCTCACGAACAGAGGAGAGTTTCAGGGCTGTGAATCCCAGTTGCTGACCAGACTGAGAGAGACGGGTGCAGCCCGAAAAGAACGACATAGAAGAATATAGATATGATAGACGGAATAATATTAATAAGGTCACGCTAAGGTTTCCAACTTTATTCGCTATGAATGTCCTACCGTTGCTGCTGTCATGTCCTACTCAAAATGTCCTAGTAAGTAAATGTAACATGCAAAGAGATTGATTAATCAACATCGAACTGGCGTGAGTGGGTCGCTGGCGCTGCTGGATTTGTTGAGGTCGAGATCGGGGACCATATGGAAGTGTCCTAAGTACTATGAAGATAGTCCTAATATAATTGTTACCTGAAGTGCAATAACTCAAATTGAGTGAAAATATTTGGTCTCTGCGCGGTACGTGCTCTTGAACTCGACGAAGACTTAATGACAATAATGATTAGAAACACACATAACATGTTCCATAAATACAGATTTTATTCCAAGTCAAACAAATGATATCTTTTATAGGAAGAGAATTGGGAGACATGTTCACAGATAAGGGCCATGAGTAAAAAATGATGAGAACCATTGATTTAACTGAACAAAAATAGACATATGATAACAGATTTGATATTTTCATGCGGGGGTGGGTGGTTGATAACAAGGTGAGTTAGTAACCACGTACAGGGAAAATTCCGTAGTTGGAGGCCAGCTTGAGGTAGTCTTCTTCTTCTTCTTCTTTGCGTTCGTTCTTTACGATAATTTTAATCACTCTTTGTGATATGTTTGATCTTTGCCAAGAACGTTTATACGTTGCACATTGGTTTGGTAGGTCTCTAAACGCATAGACTTCTACACGTTTAGGACATGTGCATCCGATTTCAGTCAAACCTCCTTAGTCGCCTCTTAGACATGCATGGCAGGTAACAGTGATTCTATTCTTGACACCCCAAATTTGGGCCCCGGTAACCACTCGGGCGGCTTGAGGTAGTAATATTTGGTGTGCATACGGTGCGCTGTTAGGCTACAGGAGACCCTGATCCTTTACTTAGGGATCTACATTACAAGCAGCCCTGAAGTCGGGGTAAGGCTCGCTTGAATGAGGAGAGACACTGATGATAAGGAAAACAAGCCTTCACGTAAAAATCTGTCGGAGACATCGTATTGTGAGGCCTACGCAATAATCACAAGTAATAATATACCAATGGAAATACGGGTGATTTTTTTTTTTTTTCCGATCCAGAAGAACTTGTACTTTTCAGCGCTTCGGCTCGGTGCCATGGACATCGTAACCCTTCGGTTTGGTGCCACGAACACCGTAAATCTGAGGAATCTGTGGCTTTTTCTGCCATCCCGAGGAATTTAACCCGCACACACAGAGGGATAGTCACCCGTAGTCCAACGCGCTACAAACACGCTGGGCAGACGGGCAGAAATACGGGTGATCACAGAGAAGGTAACCGTAACGTGGTTGGCATCTCATAACTACTCTGGTAGTTTCATACCCAGTGACCAGGGCCGTGTCGTGATATGATACAGAGATGTGGCCGCATCAGGCGTCACCGTAAGGGGGCGACATAGGCAGCGAAATCCAAATACTATTTGAACCATTCATTAATTAAAAACCTTTACGCAATGGCGGCATTTCGATGACTTGCATCATACTGAGAAAATATACCGCACGGTCCTGTCAGTGACTCCATGAGTATTATTTGTAAAGTCGAAACAGGAATGGTGAGACGAACAGGAATGTGAGACGAAACAGGAATGGTGAGACGAAACAGGGTGTAGGTACTGGTACAGAGAGTGATCAGAGAAATCACCTTCATTTTTGTCCCTGGACACGCAGGAGACAGGAGTAATGAACGAGCTGATAGATTGGCTGGAATAGCTACGATACCAGAGGGAACTGCAATTGACCGAAATGACATTCTTAACGCATTGAGAGAGTCTTTCCGGATAGAGGAGTTTCAGAGGTGAATCCCAGTCGTTGACCAGACAGAGAGAGATGGGTGTCGATATTGGTGCAACCCGAAAAGAGCGACATATCAAATATGTAAAAAAAATGATTGATTTAATCAACAGAAAACTGGCATGTTGGGCCACTAGACGCTGCTGGATTTGTTACGGCGGAGATCTGAGCACATATGGACATGTCCAGAGTGCTTTGATGATGTAATAGCTGTCCATCGCACGGGATGTTGTCAACAGCATCAGCTCTCTGGTGTCTGCGGAGGTGACTGCAGAGTCTAATCCAAGAACACAGTCCCCTACCACGGGAGGAAAGGGGGCATACATTATCAAAGTTAGACATGATGTTGTGTGTTCTGTTTTTACGGGCAGCTCGTTTTCTCTGTGTCTCAACGGCACGACGATTCTCAGCTATGCGAGCTCCTCTTGTGTTGTTACAGCGTCACATTTGGCGATCTTGCGCCAGGATAGTTCTCCTATAACTGATAAATGACAATCTTTGAATAAATGGCAGTGTTTGCAAATAAGTAATATAGTTAAGTTGTCTGTAACTAACATCTGACTGACTGACTGACTGACTGACTGACTGACTGACTGATGCTTCTTCTTCTTCGAACGCTCCATATCAACCACTCGTTTTGTGATTTGATATGATCTGGGCTAAGAGCGATTAACAATGACTGACGTGGTCAACATCACGCCGGCCGTCATTACTTCGAAGACTTTCAGTACCCAATTAAGGCTTATTCTACCTTAGAGCCGCTCGGTGGAAAGAATTCCACGCTACAGTAGAATTGAAATTAACTACTCTCGATTGAGATCAGATAATGAAAAACAAATGAATTGCTTTTGCAGATGATTATGAATGACAGACAAAAAGAGAACAGAATAAGACCTACAACATCATATTGACGCCTTGAACAAAAATTGTATAAATCATGACATGAAAATCAACAACACTAAAACAGAAATAATGAATATGGGAAGAAAACATAATAATCTGACATCTATGTCAATGGCACTAAAATAAACCAAGTGAAAGAATTCAAATACTTAGGAAGCATATTCACGGAAGACGGAAGACTGGTCAAGAGGTAGAGGTTAGGTTAAAAAGCAATTGCTGTAACCTACCAGCTAGCCCCATTGTTAAGGCACCCACATTTTCACAGGATCTAAGCAACAGATGATCAACAGCATTTTCATACCTACTTTGTGTTACAGAGCCAACAGGACAATGAGCAACAACAGTCACAAAAATAACTACATGTAAATGCCTGCTGATGCAAAATGTTACCAACAACATCAGAAAAGACAGAGTCACCAACTTCAGCATAAGAAAGAAAGTTGGCACAGAACCTTGCTTGAATTATATTGAAAAACAAAGAATGAAGTGGTTTGGCCACTTAATAAGAATTCAACCAAACTACTGTATACAGACTTACGTGCCCGTCTGCCCAGCGTGTTCGTAGCGCGTTGGACTAGGGTGACTATCCCTCTGTGTGTGCAGGTTCAATTCCGCGGGATGGCAGAAAAAACCACAGATTCCCAGATTTACGGTGTTCTGGCACCAGACACGAAGGGTAAAAAAATACAGACTTACGTAATAGAACATCAGGAAAGAAGGCGAGAGGAAGACCACGAAAAAATGTAGATAGATGGAACAATAGAATTCTGTCAAAGAACAAAAAAAAACCCAACTATTGTACAAGTTACTAGAGCATCAGCAAGGCAAACAGAACACCACAACACTGTGCAGACAATGTGGGAATTGTTCTTCAGTCTCTTCGGACTGCCCGCTGGATGAAGACACTAAAATAGATGTTGAATCGATCAAACGATGTAAACAGTTCGGAATTGCCCGTTGTACAAGTAGAACTGGATGCCTGAGGACCAGAGAGAGAGAAGTGTGTGTAACAAACAAGCCACGGGAACCATCAGTATGCATACTCTTCGATATATATTGGGGGAGACTGTGCACGTATAAGTCTGCCCGGAGAACAATGACGCCAGTTTAGTAACCAATAACCGTGGCTTCCGATAATAAATGGCCAGCGGCTCAGGTAAAATACAAGGGAATAAGACTACAACTGTCACGTGATCCTCGTATTCCAGCGTTGTTGTTGTATATAGACTAATTCATCTTAAACAACAACAACAACAACACAACATGCTAAATCAAGGTTATATTATGTGACTAAATAAGTTTAACACTCAAGAATATCAGTATTATTAACAATTTTCACCAATAAATAACTATGAACGCATAGAATTGTATAAAATGGCGGAAAACCTTACAGTGTTCTACCATACTAAAAACGTAATTACAAAGTACTGTAGTTTTACAAATTACAAAACAATGACAAAATACAGCAACATTTTTGTAATTTATAAATCTACAAATTAAAAACGAGGAATATCATTGTTTTTGTAATTTGTAAAACTACAGTACTTTGTAATTACGTGTTTTGCCAATCAAATAGTTTTACTGCAGTTCCATATATATATATATACCATACTATACAAAAATCCAGCCAGCATTAAACAGGAATTTTAGTTTTCCCGTCTGAGCTAGTCGGCCTTAACCCTTTAGCTGCTAAGGACGTATATATACGTTTTTCACATTCACGTCTAAAGACGCATTAACACGTCTGTTATTATCTCTCCTCTGTGGGCTCAAGACGTGTTAACACGTTATACATTGCTACTGTCACTGATATAGGCGTACATTCACGTTTGTGACTTAGAAACAAAGGGCATCTATTTTTAGCTCAGCCTTCGGAAAGTATGTAGCAGCAAAGGGTTAAGTTACGGGGCCACGTCACTAACCAGTAACCAGCAATAGTGTGACAACAACAGAATAATAATAATAATATATAAATATATGTTTGAAATAGAAAAAAAGAATTTCATCAAAATCTTTCAATGATCAACGTCCCATTACTGTTAACCTTTTCATTTTGTGGACTATTGTCTGTAAATGTGGTACCATTGAAGTACGTTTTCCCGTTTTCTTGTCCGTGCTCGAAGTGTGCATCATTAGGGCTTGAATAATTTGTCAAATCCTGGTCACTGCCTGGAAATCATAAGTAAAACATGTAAAAATAATGTACTGTAGTTTTAAACTTTATAAAAAGAACAATACTCCACAATGTTTTGACTAAAAGACCTTTATCAAGCAAATGATGTAACAGAAATGAAGAAATTCACTTCTTACATAACACAGAACATATAGAATCAGACAATCATTTCCAAACGACCCTAAACTGACAATCTGTGACTAAATACGAATAACGAAATAAATGCAAAAAAAGTAGAAGTGGAAAAAAGAAAATAAATAATAAAATCAAATATATAAATATATACATTGAACATATACATATATAGAATATGGAGCATGAGACGAGAAATTACTAAGAAACATAGTAATGTAGTGTGTTGAGTACATGAGGTCGCAAGGAACCAGAAGTGATTCGAATCCTGTGTTTGTCTATTTGGTTTTTTTTGGAAGCTCTTAATAAACTTGTACACTTTTTATTTGTGGATCATATTATTTGCTTCCGTTGCTTCCTCTAGTGTTCTTGCAAAAAAAAAAAAAAAATCTCCTTGTTCTCATCTTATAATAAATTTGAAGCTACTTTGAATGATGTATGCATTTTTGTTATATGTGTATACATGCGTGTATGTATGATATTGTCTCGTCTCAAATATATACAAGCACAATAAGCTTATAGCATGTGCAAACACTGTTCGGTCGTACCGTACCTGATTATTCTGTGTCTAGTTATAACGAAGCGTTTGAGAAAGACACCCGGTCAGCCATTTTTTAGAATGGCTCGCTGGTTGTGTTCGTATGACCTCATATTGCTAGGCTAGGCGATGGATGTCGACGACGCCTGTATTGCTAGGCTAGGCGATGGGTGTCGTAAGAACGCTCGTATTGATAGGCTAGGCGATGGGTGTCTAAGGACGCTCTATTGCTAGGCTAGGCGATGGGTGTCGAAGAAATGAGGGTAAGTGGTTCGAATCCTGTGTTTGTCTATTTGTTTTTCGGAAGCTCTTAACACCTGTACATTGTGTATTTGTTGATCATATTCGTTGCTTCCTCTGGGGTTCTTGCAAAAAAACAACTTGTTCTCAAAAACAAAAAAGTAAAGGAACCCTTTCATACCTCGTGGTATATAGGTCAATACAGTGTTAGGCCTGTATTTTTCATTGACCGTCGGCACACGATGGGTGATGTGTGGTCAGCATCACACAGGCCGCATTTACTTCCCAGAGCATGTCTGGTACCCAGTTGAGGCTGGGTCGACCTGAGGTCGTCGCGGTCCAGGAAAAATTCCACGCCCACTTCGGGAGCTGAAACCGGACCACCAACCTTGAGAAGCGAGCTCAGTAACAACTACGCTACCCCGGCTCTCGGACACCCATAGGTAGGACACACATTTGACCTTAACCATTGAATTGAACCTCGGTCCACTCGTTTACTATGCAAGCTCAATAACTACTACACTATCGCGGCTCTCCTAACTGCAATAATCTCTCTCTCTCTCTCTCTCCTTGGCTTTTTAACCCGGATTAGGACATAGGCCCTCAACCAACTCATGCCAAGTCTTCCTATCTCTAGCTATCTCCTGCAGCTCCCTTCAACTCTTCTTTATATTGTTGATCTCTGCCTCCAAATCTCGTCTCCATGTATTTCTGGACATCCCCTTCTTTCACTGTCCCTGTGGGTTCCAGAAAAGGACCCTTATTGTTATATTTTCCTCAGGTTAACTGCAATAATTACTTACTTACTTAATCCCGTCATGCCTAGTGACACATGGGGCTTCAGAAAGGACTTTCCATGCTCTCCTGTCCCGTGCAACCTTCAGCGCAGAGCCCCACGTCAGAGATGCGGTGTCCAGTTCCTCTTCCATCATGCGCCTCCATGTTGTCCGTAGTCTGCCTTTCTTTCTCTTTCCCTCTGGTGTCCAAGTGAGGGCTATCCTTGCAGGCATTTCTTGTCTCATTCTCATAACATGTCCGAGCCATTTCCATCTTCTCTTTTGAGTATGTCATTCATTGCCTCTTGTCTTGTATCTTGGAGTAGTTGGTTATTGGATATTTTTACTGGCCAAAAGATTCCCAAGATTCTGCGAAGACAAGAGTGGTGGAAAACTGACAACCTGCTAGTATCTCCTTTGGTCATCCTCCAACACTCCGATCCGTAGAGCAGAACTGGCAAAACAATGCTTTTATAGAGTTTAATTTATAGTGTTGCATCTCTTTTACCACCTGTGATGTCTTTGTGGTCTCGAACATTGTTCTGACGTTCCAGAATCCTATTCTTAGTTTAGTTTGACATCCAGCAGACTTTAATTCCCAGCTGGGCTTCCTTGCGGCTTTCACCCATACTGTTCATGCTGACAGTGGTACTCTGTCTCAAGACCGCTGGACATCGAGAGCATTTTTTCCTTTCGAAGTTTCTGTAACATTTTCTTTTTTATGGGGCAGAGTTGTTGCACTGCGCCCAACCCCCACCTGGAGGACCAGGAGGTCACATTTAGTCTGACCTCTCACCTTGGACCTGTCCGGCATGGGTAACCCTTCCAGGAACAGAACGTTCCTGCCGGCATAGCTTTCTGGATCATTGAGGTACGAAGCCCCCACCACTACAAGGTAATGGCCTCATGGGGGATTTCAATAATGACTTACTTTTAATATTGTGATCGCCGTTTTGATATGCCTTGTTATTTAGTCCTGATTTCTCTCCATGAATCGAACCCAAATCATCTGGTGCTGTTACTATAATATTTATCTCCTTCTCATCAGATCGAATATTCTGGAGATGAACAGAAAACAAATAAAATAAAACTGACTGATGCTACAAATAAGAAAGAGAAAATTGATATTTTTTGGACATATAAAAAGACATCAAGGGTTGGAGATGATCATCATGGAAGGAGGCATATCGGCAAAGAGAAGAAGAGGAAGACCACGGAGAAGATGGATTCAGGATGATGTTAACATGACGGATACAGAGGCGGGACATCTGGCCTGTGAGAGAAAGAAATTCCGGAGGACTGTTGGGGTGGCAAAATCCTGCTAAGGACAAGCTATTTGATGATGACGAACAGAAACAATTTAATGTCTCTAATGAAACAATAAGTTAATTGCATATACTTTACAGGACTTTGCGAATCAACCCCAGCTTTGTAAAGCTGTTTGTGATTTTTCTAGGCATTATTACGTTCAGTAGTTTGCCTTTGTTTCTGAACGGGTGGCGCCATCGTCATTTGTTAAAATCCGCAGCGTGATTCGAACTCAGAACGTCGAGGTTAATAGACCGAGTCACTAACCCCTAGGCCACAGACGCCACCAATGAAACAATTACAACTGGAAATAATTAGAATAAAATTATGTAACATGGGCGGGTCTCAGACACTGGAACGAGTTCGAGAATTAGGCGTTAAGTGTGGACATGCCAGACAGTGTCGTCTTCGTGGTAGAGAGAGAAGATATAGTAATCAACTTCTCATGGGTACAGTGAGCAAATGGACTTTAGGATGGCTGCTGCAGCGGAGGACAGAGCATGCATGGGAATGCTCAATGTACTGTGACGTCGATCGCATAACATAACATAACATAACATAACATAACATAACATAACATAACATAACATAACATAACATAACATAACATAACATAACATAAATTAGAATAAAAATTTAAATTTCACATAGCATTGTTAGACCTTAGGCTATGAGGCCAATTCATATTCTATTTCTAGACTCTAGTGGGGAGAAAGTAGGAGGTCCAATTCCTTTCCTCATATGTGGGGAAAATTAACTGCCGGAGTTCACACGGGAGCTGAGAAGAAAGAGGTGGCCGACTAACACCAGCGTCCAAAGACAAACTGTATGGCGTGGCTGATAATCTGAGGCAGACGGTTGCCTTTATTAGAGAATCCGAAATCCCAATCTAGTGAGAACGCAGAAGACAAAGGAATACGTGGATCGTTGAGTGAGGATTTAACCCCAACCCTCTTGTGTCTGAGATGATTTGCGAACGCTTATAGCGTGACGATACTCCGTCCAACAGAAGATATTCATTAGATGTCATTAAACAATTTAAACATGTCATTTAATGACAGCCATTAAGCATAGACAAATGTACATAACACATAGACATATGCACACAACACATAGACATATGCACATACCACATAGACATATGTACATAATACATAGACATATGTCACATACACATAGACAAATGTACATAACACATAGACATATGTACACAACACATATACATATGCACATAACACATAGACATATGTAATTAACACATAGACATATGCACACAACACATAGACACATGTACATAACACATAGACATATGCACATAACACATAGACATATGTGCACAACACATAGACATATGCACACAACACATAGACAAATGTACATAACACATAGACATATGCGCACACCACATAGACAAATGTACACACCACATAGACATATACGCACAACACATAGACATATGCACATACCACATAGACATATGTGCACAACATACAGACATATGTACACCTCTCATACACATATGTACACACACATACACACAGACATATGCACACAACACATAGACACATGTACACACCACATAGACATATGTACACAACACATTGACACATGTACACGTACGTACACACATTACACATTTGTACACTGATGTACAACACTAACAAGCACACAAAAATGTACACAGACATAGACTTATACACACAACACGTACAAACTGGTACAAACATTTCATACAAACTTAAGACGGTGCTCTTACCTCTGGATCAGGAAAATACCGACAGCAATTAAGTTTAAACAGAATCGACTGAGGTAAACAACATAAACAGCGGCTAAAGAGAGGGATCTGGTATTTCATCGGAACATCTTTCATAGAATTTGCACCTGAAAACATAAGGATATATTAATCGATAACACGAGTAATATACACCTATAAATAAAAGGATATAATAATTGATGATATAAAAATGGCGCCAATTTTAAAATGCAAACATGTCACCAAGAACACAAAAGAGCAATGTACAACACAATCTTTCTCCTACATTATGCTATCAGTGCCAAACCTGGACACTGACAACAAATGATAGAAGAAAACTAGTCACGACAGAGATGAAGTGTCTACGCAGAATGCTGGGGGAACAAGAAGAGACCGGTTGAGAAATGAAGACATCAGGAAAAAAGTGGGTATAACATCAGTACTAGACTTCATCAAGAAACAACAAATTAAATGTTTCGGCCACGTAAGCAGATTACGAACATACAGTGCACCTCAAAGACCAATTCTGCTCCGATACAATGGGTACAAAGCAAAAGGTCGACCACGCAAAAGATGGACCTCAGAGATAACAGAGGCGACGAAAGAGACTATCTACAAAGCGCACACAAAGACCCGTTTTAGAAATCTCTTCTTGACCTGACGCTGTGTGGCAAAACAGGATTGGAGAAACAGAAGAAAAGAGTAATCGATAATAATATACACCAGCAAAAAAAAGGATATAGTAATTGATAATAATATACTTCTGTAAATATAAGCATAACATCAAGGAAAATTAAATATTTCGGACACATCAATCCGGACAAGATAATTTTGGAAGGAATGGTGCCTGGAAGAAAAGTGAGAGGAAGACCTAACAAACATTATTATATTATATTATATGTTAATATGACAATACTACAGTGTTATGTACCAACAAATTTGGCTGATGATAAAGGAAGACACATTTTATGAGAAACTACAAGATCAAATTAACAAGACCCAAAAACATGACCTGTTATTAGTAATGGGGACTTTAATGCCAAGGTTGGAAGTGATAATGTAGGGGTAGAGAGAGCTATAGGAAAACAAGGAATAAACACAATGAATGAGAATAGAGAAAGACTGGCGGAGTTATGTATGCTGTCAAACTTAGTAATTGGAGGTACCATCTTTGCACATAAGGAAATTCATAAACTTACTTGGCACTCACCAGATGGAGTGACCAGGAATCAGATTGACCATATGTGCATAAATCCACAATTTAGAACATCATTGCTGGATGTCCGTGCATACAGAGGGGCAGATGTAGGAAGTGATCATAATTTATGCATAGGTAAATTGAAACTGAAATTGAAAAGTCACCATACTAAAAAAGAACAACTGCGAATAGAAAGTCAAAGGCTACAAAATAAAGAAGTAAAAGAGGAATATCAGCTCGAACTTAAGAATAGGTTTGAGTTACTCAATGGTGAAAATGAACAGAACATTGAAGACAAACGGACTAAGATAAAGGACACACTATTGGGGGCAGCAAATAGTAGCGCAGGATTAAAGACGAAAGACAGAAAACCCTGGATAAGCGATGACACCTGGAAATGTATTCAAGAAAGAAGAAAGATGAAACTAGCGATATTTAATACTAAGGATGCAACAGATGAAATCCAAGCTAAAGAGGAATATAGACTAAAAGACAAGGAAGTGAAAAGAGCGGCTAGAAGAGATAAAGTGCATATTTCAATCGACTGGCTCAATATAGGTGGAAAAGGCAGCTAAGACTGGAAACAGTAAAATGCTATACAACACACTAAAACAACTTACTGGAACTTTTGTTTCAAAGTGTGACCCAATCAAGAGTAAAGATGGTAAAGTGCTAACATCAGATACCGAACAGAAGAAAAGATGGGCAGAACATTTTGAAGAAATCCTAAATAGACCTGATCCATCAGTACTACTCAAGTTTAACGAAGAGGCAAGAAACAACTCTCTACCAGTGGCGGCTCGTCATTAAGGGCCACTAGGGCCAGCTCCACCCAAAATAATGTGTAACGTGTATTTATTATTTTATTAGTTAAAATACAACAACCCAAAACCATGATTCTTCCAATAATTTTGGTCTGGACCCACCAACAAAAATGATCACGAGCCGCCACTGCTCTCTACCAATTAACGAAGAAATGATAAATGTAGTTGAGGTCAAGGAGGCAATCCGTTCCTTGATAAACAATAACACAGGCTAGTTGTGCCAATTTAAATTTGTTAAGCATGTGGGCGCGGAGCTTGTTGTGGCCGGTACGGAGGTGGAATATAGCAACTTGTTCGCTACGAGATAGGCCATACCTTCGCTGTTGTTGAAGAAGAATACGGGTACCGTCGCTATTGTTGTACTGTGGATGGTCTCTCGACCATTTGTCTTTATACTGCCAGCCGATGGTTGTTCTGGCCTCCTCATAACTGATCTCGATATCAGTCTGCGGTAGTTGCCCACCTTCTTTAGCTAGCTTGTCAGCTTGTTTATTTCCGCTTATATTGCAGTGTGATGGTATCCACTGAATGACAGTGCGTTTACGTGTGTCGAGGGTCTTTAGTGCATCGAGGATCGCTTTCAGCTCATTGAACTCTGTTTTGCCTACACTTTTAAGTGCCGTGATGACCGATAGTGCATCGGTGAATATCACGACTTTGTTGAGAGAGGTGCCTCTTCTCTCTAGGATCATTTCAGCCGCCGTTCTTATTGCCTCAGCCTCTGCCCGTTAGTTATTTGAGTACTTACCTGTGGCAATCGCTTTCGTAACCGTCACTTTCTTTGAGAGTTTAAGCACTATTCCTCCTCCGCCATCGCTGATTGCGTTCCATGCCGATCCATCGGTATACACGTGAATCCACTCATTTTCAGGGTACTTGGTCGCTATATATTTTTCTATGGCGGCTCTTCTTTCGAAGTTTTCTTGCTGCCCTTTCTTTAGTATACCTGGGATTGATTCTCTTAGTTCAGACATTTTGATCTTCCACGGAGGGCATTTATCGGTTGCTGGGATTGATTTGACTTTACATTTTGCTAGGACCGGATGGTCTGCGGTCAATGCTTTGGCATTATAACTGATCTCTCTCTCTATCTCTTTCGATCGTTCTAGGCCTGTTTTAATCATTCTCTTTGTGATATATAAACAGCCAGACATTAGAATGTAATGTACGTGCACCAAACCTTCAGCACCTATTTGAGCTCAGTTGCTTATCCTTTGGTGGGGTGTTTGATTTCAGCCAGCTATTGTGTGCGGATTCGCTTCTTCCGCTAGCTTTGACTGTCCCCAGCCCGACCCACAAGGCAGTGGGCTGCTATTTCTTTCAGGGCAGTATAACTGATCTATATCTTTAGTCATTCTCCAACTCTCGCTGGCATATTTTAGGATTGATACAACATTTGAATTGAAAATTCGTAATTTAGTTTAATACTATATAACTTGCAGTTCTATATTTTATTTAGACTTTTAAAAGCTGATCTTGCTTTGCCAATTCGTATCAAAATGAATATATATTTTCTCTATGAGTTCCGTGTGAGCAGGCATGGTTTGCAAATTCTACCTGTTTAGGTAGAGAAGGGACGGCGAATGGCAAGAGCCTAAATGCTGTTGAAACATTGAAGAAGAAGAAGAAGAAGAAGACATAAATCCGAAGACTTCAGACAGATTTATAAGTGCTCGGACTTCTAAGCCCTTTCGCTCACATACTTTCCCAAGGCTGAGCTAAAAATAGCTACTCTTTGTTTCTAGGTCACAAACGTGAATGTACGCCTATAGCAGTGACAGTAGCAATATATAACGTATTAACACGTCTTTATCCCACAGAGGAGAGATAATAACAGAAGTGTTAATGCGTCTTTAGAAGTGAATGGGAAAACGTATATATACGTCATTAGCAGCTACAGGGCTAGAAGAAGAAGCAGATGAAGAAGTGGATGAATGAAAAATAAGAGATGTAAAACACTTACCTGTAGCAAAACTAACAATTAGGCCCACAATAATAACCGTAAAGAGCCCTATCGAAGGAAACCATAAGTAGGATATATGGTAAAAATTGTCCATTGGTGACCTGAGGTGGAAAAAGTAAAAAGCATTGTTTTTGGTGTTAAATGTTAGCAACTTGCGTGATAATAAGGATGATAGTTGTGATATAATAACATTATTTATCTCTCTCTTTCTCTTTCTCTAATGAATATTGAACATTGTTTCCCTCTTCTTCTTCTTCTTCCTCCCTCGCCCCTAGGAAGCATAATCCGCAACCAAGGCGTTCCAAGCGCGCCTATCCAAGACAATCTTTTCCTGATCTCCCCATTTTCTTGTCATGAGTCCCTCCTTGTGGGTTCCTTCTTACTCGGGTGGCAAGCTATATATTTTCCTGGTTGTGGTGTCTGTAGCTATCTAGTGATTTTTACAGGGTGGGGTAGCTAGCCGCAAGTCCAACCTCCTTAGTCGCCTCTTACGATATGCGTGGCAGGTAACAGTGGCTCTATTCATTATACCCCTAATTTATGCCCAGGTAACCACTCAGGGGAGTTTCCTATAACAAATTTATAACTCTCACTGTGGTTCTTCAACATTCTCACTGTGCAGTGGTTACGGGGCCAAATTTGGGGTGTAAAGAATAGAACCACTGTTACCTGCCACGCATGTCGTAAAGGCGACTAAGGAGGTTTGGCTGAAATCGGATGCACGTGTCCTAAACTGTAGAAGTCTATGCGTTTAGGGCTACCAAACCAATGTGCAACGTATACACGTTCTTGGTAAAGATCAAACATATCACAAAAGTGATTAAAATTGGTTGTAAAGAACGAACGCGAAGAAGAAGAAGATAACTCACTGTGAGTTTTCTTCTAACAATTATAACTCTCATATTGAGTTTTCTTTATCTATTTAACTTCTTTTCTGTCGAAGATCATTCGACCACTTGTTAACAACTCTTGTTATTGTATGTGATCTGGCCTAAGACCGTGACGTTGTGCCAGTTACCTACAAATTATAACTCTGAAGTAGGTCAGCACTCCAATTTCTGCGACGCTTTTTTATTTAGTAGGTAGCTTCCTAGGCCCCTACCTCATCGCCTCTTACGACATGCCTTGTAGGTAGCAGTGGTACTATTCATACGGCCCCAACAACATACGGGTATCTTTATCTATGTATAAATCTCCTAAGAGTCTTTGTTCTGTCAATTTATAACACTTACCCGTGGTCGACATCCGTTACCAGATGGGTTGTATAGTTTCCCAATGTTGTCATGGATGTTGCAGTTGCTGATGTCGTTGTTGCTATCAAAGACACGTTGACATCATAAGAACAGGTTCCATTAGGGAAGGGAAGTTTAAGGCTAGTAATGCCATCCACGTAAGAACCTATTGTGAGCCACATAGTCAGGCACAGACCACTCAAGCCTCCAGCTATTGCTCCCTGGGAATTAAGGGACATTAATCAGTAATACATCGTCATCCCGCCTCATCATCTCGCCTCGTCATCCTGCCTCGTCATCTCGCCTCGTCATCGCCGCCCTCTCCCCGCCTCGTCATCCCGCCTCGTCATCCCGCCTCGTCATCCCGCCTCGTCATCCCGCCTCGTCATCCCGCCTCGTAATCCCGCCTCGTCATCCCGCCTCATCCCGCCTCGTCATCCCGCCTTGTCATCCCGCCTCGTCATCCCGCCTCGTCATCCCACCTCCATCCCGCCTCCATCCCAGCCTCGTCATCCGCCTCGTCATCGCCCCTCGTCATCCCCGCCTCGCATCCCGCCTCCATCCCGCCCATCGCCATCCCGCCTCCATCCCGCCTCGTCATCCCGCCTCGTCATCCCACCTCTATCCCCCCTCGTCATCCTGCCTCGTCATCCCGCCTCCATCCCGCCTCGTCACACCTAAAGGGTACGTGATGCAGGGGAAAATGAAATTATAGTCAATTCGATTTTGTGTATTTTACTACAACTCTCGAAACTCTGTGAGCCGCATGTATTTTTATTTCTGTTTCTTGATCTGTTTTTGTATGTGGGTATAGTGTGGGAGTGACTCGGTCTATTAACCCCAACGTTCTGCGTTCGAATCACGCTGCGGACAATTTGGTTGCAAATTTTTACAAAAGAGATCGCACCACCCGTTCAGAAAGCAATGGCAAACTACTGAACGTAATAATGCCTAGAAAAATCACAAAAGCGTTAAAAAGCTGGGGTTGATTCGCAAAGTCCTGTAAAGGATATGCAATTAACTTTTTTAAAATAGTGTGGGATTTTGTAGCTTAACGGCGGGGCGCTCGATCACAACGCAAGCGTATCTGGTTCAAACTCCGCGGTGGGCTCGTTTGGAAGCAAATTCGGTGCCGCTTGCCCCGGGGTGTTTATAACGCGTTGGACGACGGGTGACAAGCCCTCTGTGAGTTCGGTTCAATTCCGCGGGCTTGCAGAAAAGCCATAGGTTCTCCAGGTTTACGGTGTTCGTGGCACCGAACCGAAGGGTTACGATGTCCATGGCACCGAGGCGAAGAGCTGAAAGCTCAAGTGTGGTGGATCGGAAAAAAGCAAATTCGTTTCCGTGGGATTTTTTTTACAGAAGGTACAATTAGATCTCACCTTTCAGAAAGAAATGGCAAACTACCTAACGTATAAGTGGTGCCCAGAAAATCATCGACTCGTTTACTATGGTTGATGGCTACGTCCTGTAAATTATATGCCCACGATTTTTCGATAGTGTGGGATTGCTAGCCCCGCTCTTAGACGACTTTTATGACATGAACGGGAAGTCAGTGGTTTTCTGTTTCTCTGTTCTGTGAGTTATTACAGGAAATGCATCGGAATCAAAAAGGAAAATTACCAGAAAGGGGTTAATAAGGTTTGCAATATAACAAATCGGTGTAAAGACAAAGGACTGCCTTAACTGCAGAGTTTGGCTGAAATCTGATGCACGTGTCCTAAACGTGTACAAGTCTTTGCGTTTAGGGGCCTACCAAACCAATGTGCAACGTATACACGTTCTTGGCAAAGATCAAACATATCACAAAGAGTGATTAAAATTGGTCGTAAAGAGTTTTTCTCACATGACTTGGTCACGCTTTTGTTTTTTGCGCTGTTCTAGTGGCTTGGTGATCTTCTCTTCTTCTTTGCGTTCGTTCTTTAACCAATTTTAATCACTGTTTGTGATATGTTTACCTCCTTAGTCGCATTTTACGACATGCGTGGCAGGTAACAATGGTTCTATTCTTTACACCCCAAATTAGGACCCCGGTAACCACTCGGGTGGCTTGGGTGATAATTATTTTTGTTTCTGATATGATTCGGCTATGCCATCTAACCATCGTTTTGGTGGTCTTCCTCTTGCCTTCTATTCCTCTATTCTGTTGTAGTAAACTAAGTATACAGTAAAGTTTGGTTGTATTTTTATATCCCAAACCACAGATATTCCAAGTTGTTTTTGCGCATTGCTGAGCTCTTTTTCACACTTCGCCCCTAGGAGGCAAATGTCCGCAATCAAGGCCTTCCAAGTCCGCCTATCTAAGGCGATCTTTTCCAGATCTCTACACTATCTCCCCGTTTTCCTTGCTATGGGTCCCTCCTTGAGGTTCCTTCTTCCTCGGGTGACAAGCTATGAATGTTCTTGCTATTGGTCCCTCCTTGCAGGGTCCTTCTTCCTCGGGTGACAAGCTATGAATTTTCCTGGATGTGGTTTCTATAGCTGTTTAGTGATTTTTAAGGGGTGGGGTAGCTAGCTTCAAGCCCAACCTTCTTAGTCGCTTCTCACGACATGCGTGGCAGGTAACAGTGGTTCTATTTTTGCACCCTAATTTGGACCCCGATAACCACTAGGGTGATTAGTGAGTTCTGTGTTGTTATTACTACTACCGCCAGCTTTGTCATAGTAGGTTGTGGAGGTCGGTGTTATTGCATTTGTTCTTTAGTTTTTCCCATAATTTCTGAGCGCTGATATTTGTGCAAACAACTCCTTTACCAGTTTGCTGGACATGTCGTAGATGCATCCTTGTTTAAACATTTAATGTTCTACAAACCCAATTCTTCTTCTGCGTTCTCACTAGATTAGGATTTCGGATTCTCTATTATTATTCTCAGCTGTCTGCCTCAGATAGTCCGCCACGCTATACAGTTTGTCTTCTGTGTTCTCACTAGTTGATTGGTTTAGTTATCAGTATATTTGTCTTCTAGTTTCCATAATTGGGATTTTGGATCTCTTTAAGGCGTCTGCCTCAGATGATCCTGCCACGCCATACAGTTTGTCTTCTGTGTTCTCACTAGATTAGGATTTCGGATTCTCTAATAAAGGCAGCCGTCTGCCTCAGATTATCCGCCACGCCATACAGTTTGTCTTCTGTGTTCTCACTAGATTGGGATTTCGGATTCTCTAATAAAGGCAGCCGTCTGCCTCAGATTATCAGCCACGCCATACAGTTTGTCTTCTGTGTTCTCACTAGATTTGGGATTTCGGATTCTCTAATAAAGGCAGCCGTCTGCCTCAGATTGTCCGCCACGCCATACAGTTTGTCTTCTGTGTTCTCACTAGATTGGGATTTCGGATTCTCTAATAAAGGCAGCCGTCTGCCTCAGATTATCAGCCACGCCATACAGTTTGTCTTCTGCGTTCTCACTAGATTTAGATTTCGGATTCTCTAATAAAGGCTGCCGTCTGCCTCAGATTATCAGCCCCGCCATACAGTTTGTCTTCTGGGTTCTCACTAGATTGGGATTTCGGATTCTCTAATAAAGACAGCCGTCTGCCTCAGATTATCAGCCACGCCATACAGTTTGTCTTGGACGCTGGTGTAAGTGGGCCAGCTCTTTCTTCTCAAGTCTGCATACTGGGGACAGTTCTGTAGGACATGCCCTGTTGGCATACTCGACAATCCACAGAAACACACTAATAACACATTCTAATGCAAGTGAAAGAGCGTCTGACGGAATGAATTGGAGCGCGACTTCCATACGGGAAACTAGTGTTCAATTTACGGTAAGGCCAATGTATTTTTCTGTCAGTGACATAAAAGAAAAATCCAAACCTGAACTATTTCGCTGCAACTGCACTAGCCATGCGGACATTAAATTTCTCAGGCCCACCCCTTTCTCGTCCCACACTACCCCTAAAAAGCGGTATTACAAACAGTAAACACAATTTTAAAAAAATATTAAATTAAACACAATAATTAATGGGAGTGTGAAGAGAACAAATCATGTTCACTCCGCCATTATGGCAACACACATACCGCCCGAGTGGTTATCGGGCCCAAATTTGGGGTGTAAAGAATATAACCACTGTTACCTGCCAGCATGTCGTAAGAGGCGACTAAGGAGGATAGGCTGAAATCGGATGCATCGGTCCTAAACATGTAGAAGTTCTATGCGTTTAGGGGCCTACCAAACCAATGTGCAACGTATACACGTTCTTGGCAAAGATCAAACATATCACAAAGAGTAATTAAAATTGGTCGTAAAGAACGAACGCAAAGAAGAAGAAGAAGTAACACACATACAAACTGACTCACATAACTATTTGCCCAGGGGAAGAAAGCACCTAGAGCAAACATGCCAGTTAGAGGACCTCCAATTCCGCCCAAGAAGGTCACAGCTGCCTGAAACAATCATACAGATATTCATGATATATCAATGAGGTTATCAGTGAGATTTGAGTTACACCATTACAACCACAATCAATATCAGTGCCATTACTACTATTACTACTACTACTACTAGTACTACTACAGTTAATACTGCTACTACTACTACTACTACTACTAGTACTACTACAGTTAATACTGCTACTGCTACTACTACATACTGCTACCGTTACTCTGCTACTACTACTACTGCTACTACTACTACTCTCTACTACTACTACTCGTACTACTACTACTACTACTACTACTACTACTACTACTACTACTACTGCTACTACTACTGCACACGCTACTGCTACTACTACTACTGCTACTACTACTACTACTTCTGCTGCTGCTACTTGCTGCTAGCTACTACTACTGCTACTGCTACGCTTCTACTGCTACTGCACTGCTGCTACTACTAGCTCCTACTCTCTACTATGTGCTACTACTACTGCTGCTGCTGCTACTACTACTACTGCTACTACCTACTGCTAGCTGCGCTACTGCTCCACTCTACTACTACTACTGTTGCTGCTACTACTACTACTACTACTGCTGCTACTACTGCTACCACTACTACTACTACTACTACTACTACTACTGCTACTACTCTCTGCCTACTCTGCTACTACTACTACTACTACTACTACTACTACTACTACTACTACTACTAAATAAGGTTAATTGCATATCCTTTACAGGACTTTGCGAATCAACTCCAGCTTCTTAACTGTGTTTGTGATTTTTCTAGGCATTATTACGTTCAGTAATTTGCCATTGCTTTCTGAACGGTTGGTGCCATCGTCCTTCTGTAAAATTCCACGGGAAACAATTTGCAACCAAACTGTCCGCAGCGTGATTCGAACACAGAACATCGGGGTTAATAGACCAAGTCACTGTCCCTAAGCCACAGACGCCACCCTTTTTACTACTACTACTGATAATATCTACTAATACTACTGCTACACCTACTACTACTACTACTACTGCTACTACTACTACTGCTACTACTACTGCTACTATTACTACTACTACTGCTACTACTACTGCTACTACTACTACTCTACTACTACTACTGCTACTCTACTACTACTCTCTACTGCTACTACTACTCTACTGCTCTACTACTCTACTACTACTACTCACTGCTCTCTACCCACTACTACTACTACCTACTCACCTACTACTACTACCACTACTACCACTACTACTACTACTACCACTACTACTACTACTACCACTACTACCACCATTACTACTACTACTACCACTATTACCATTACCACTACCACTACTACTACTAACTACACACCCACAGACACACAAACGAACACACTATCATGAAAAAAAAACGTAGTAGAACTTACAAATGTTGTTATCATTAATAAGAAAATTAAATTTAAAAACATGAATGATTATATAGAGAACAAACGGTGATCACCAGACCTGTAAAATTGTCCCCTCCAGCTGCTTGGAAGCAAACCCAGTTCCTACACCTAGACAGCCATACACGATTACTGTGGCGAGAAACGTAAATAGAACAATTCATTAGTATTTAGTTAATAGACAAGCGGCGTACAGCAATAAAGGGGTTTTTAAAGCCGAAGGGTTGCCCGTCTGCCCCGCGTGATCGTAGCGCGTTGGACTAAGGGTGACTATCCCTCTGTGTGCGGGTTCAATTCCGCGGGATGGCAGAAAAGTCACAGATTCCCCAGGTTTACGGTGTTCGTGGCACCGAACCGAAGGGTTACGATGTCCATGGTACCGAGCCGAAGAGCTGAAAAGCTCAGATGCTTCTGGATCGGAAAAAAGGCCGAAGGTTTTTTCCCATATGGCTCGGTCCTCTCCGCAGGAATGGTACGCCACCTGCCGAAAGTATTGCACAAAGCACGAACTCCGTAGCTCCAGCAACAATCCTAGGGGCTCTGGAAAAAAACTGCACTCGTGAACAGAACGGCGCGGTCCGAATTCGAACTCACGACTCACAAGGCAAATGGCTTAACCACTTAGTCACAGAGACTCCCTCCCCTATACACCAATAGTAAGTAGATTGTTTGACTGTCTAAGGCGTAATATAATCGATATGACCTCTCGCCGGTGCAACGGAATTCGTGCACTGCAGCTGCGATCTTCCTGTGTAAGAAAGAGATCGAAGTACACATGGTTACTCACCAAAGTGCCTTGATGATGGTTCTATTAATCAATCAATCAATAATTAAGGTGTCTCTCTGGCTAAGTGGTTAAGCCCTTTGACTTTTGAGTCGAAGGTCGTGGGTTCGATCCATTCGTGGGTCCGGACCG
>CM036777.1:5823728-5833728 GCA_020796225.1 Arion vulgaris | reverse complement strand
GCCTCAACTGGGTACCAGACATGCTCTGGGAAAGTAAAGGCGGCCGGCGTGATGCTGACCACATCACCCAACGTGTGCCGACGGTCAATGAATAATACATGCCTAACACTGTATTGCCCTATATACCACAAGGTATGAAAGGGTTCCTTTACTTTAACAAATAAATAAGCCAGTAAAATCGGCCCAGATTGGCGAAAGAGTTAATGAATAAATAAATGACTTACCCAGAACCTTAGTACACGCCGTTTTTTTGTACTCCGACCACTTGTTGTCATAGCGAGGTTTAAGTATATCTTCCCATGTGATAGCAGACAAGGCACTCAGGGAAGACGACACAGAGCTGATGGAGTTAATGAATTATAACCTACGGAGCTAAATTGGGGTGTTATGGCATTGATTAATGACGATACAGAGCTTAAGTAAGTAAGGACGATACCGAGCTTAAGTAAGTAATGACGATACAGAGCTTAAGTAAGAATGACGATACAGAGCTTAAGTAAGTAATGACGATACAGAGCTTAAGTAAGTAATGACGATACAGAGCTTAGTAAGTAATGACGATACAGAGCTTAATTGTAATGAATTCGATACAGAGCTTAAATTGAGGGTGTTAAGATAATGACGATACAGAGCTTAAGTAAGTAATGACGATACAGAGCTTAAGTAAGTAATGACGATACAGAGCTTATAAGAATAGAGCAGTAAATGACGATACAGAGCTTAAGTAAGTAATGCGATACAGAGCTTAAGTAAGAATGACGATACAGAGCTTAAGTAAGAATGACGATACAGCTAGTATATGATCGGCATAAGAGATACAGGCTAGTAGAATGACGATACAGAGCTTAAGTAAGTAATGACGATACGAGCTTAATAAGTAATGACGATACAGAGCTTAAGTAAGTAATACGATACGAGCTTAAGTATGTAATGACGATACAGAGCTTAAGTAAGTAATGACGATACAGAGCTTAGTAAGTAATGACGATACATAGCTTAAGTAAGTAATGACGATACAGAGCTTAAGTAAGTAATGACGATACAGAGCTTAGTAGTAATGACATACATTATCTGTTCTCAGCTTAACTTATCTTATCTCCTTAACTATACTTATCTCCCCTTAACTTATCTTATCTCCTTAACTTTACCTTATCTCCGCTTAACTTTATCTAGTTTCTCTTAACATGATATTGCTCCTTAAATGTATTCATTCTCCATTAATGATCTTTCCCTTAATTTTATCTTATCTCCTTAAAATATCTTATCTCCCCTTAACAGTATCTTATCTCCTTAACAATATCTTATCTCCCCTTAACTTATCTTATCTCCCTTAACTTTATCTTATCTCCCTTAACTTTATCTTATCTCCCTTAACTTTATCTTATCTCCCCTTAACTTTATCTTATCTCCCTTAACTTATCTTTTCCCCTTAACTTATCTTATCTCCTTAACTATCTTATCTCCCTTAACTTTATCTTATCTCCCTTAACTTTATCTTATCTCCCTTAACTTTATCTTATCTCCCTTAACTTTATCTTATCTCCTTAACAATATCTCGTCTCCCTTAACTTATCTCGTTATCCTGAACCATATCCACAGTCACCCCTAACTTTATCAGTCTCCCTTAACCTTATCCAGCCCATCTTAACCCCCTCCCCAAATGATAATCCCACAAACCAGTCTGTAATCTCACCTGAGTGCTCCAGAGAAAAGACATGCAATAAATAGTCCAGGCACACCTGGGTAACTTAGAATCTCCATCACAAAGTAAGGAATCAACTGGAAACAGACAAGGATATTATTCTTACACAACTTAATAGTGTCTTCGTAGTTAAATAAAACGCTTCATTGACATCTGCAAGCGTGATCTAACTTCATGCGGCATAGACAAAGGACACTGGGAGCGGCTGGCCAAAGACAGGCAAGCATGGCGAGCGGCAGTGAGGGATGGCTCAAAAGAAAGAAGGAAAACAACATCACATGTGGAGGCAAAGAGAACACAGAGGGCAGAGAGAACATCCTATAAATCGGCTCTAGTCTCCAGTTTTACCTGCAGCAACTGTGGCAAGGATTGCCATTCCAGAATAGGCGATTACAGCCACAAGAAACGTTGTGATTCAGCGCAGAACATACTACGTGACGCAAGACCTATTGTCTACTGAGACAGCGCAGAACATACTACATGACGCAAGACCTATTGTCTCCTGAGACAGCGCAGAACATACTACGTGACGAAAGACCTATTGTCTCCTGAGACAAAGAGGCCAATAATAATGAGCTAAATGAAAGCAAAACACAAGCACAAATTCTCTACATTTAGACAAATTCTTCTTCGAAAGCTCCATATCGACCACTTGTTAAACCACTCTTTGTGATTTGTTTGTGATCTCTTTCTCTCGTTATCTCGCGATCACTGCCCAGACCGATGTACCAGACTTCCCCATAAATTATATTCATGTAGAAATCTGATTCATGCAGCCTTATCATTGGCGTGTTTTACGTCACATCTTCAGCACCATTTGGAGTTCTGGTGCTTATCCTTCGGCGATGTGTCCGGTTTCAGCCAGCGTTTACTCGGTTCGCTTTCCGTTCTGTAGCCATCTAGTGTTTTTACGGTGTGTGGTAGCTAGCCTCCTTAGTCACCTCTTACGACATGCGTGGCAGGTAACAGTGGTTCTATTCTTTACACCGCAATTTGGGCCCCGGTAACCACTGAGACGGTATGTGATCTGAGACTAGGAGCGAGAATATGAGACTATGAGTTGTATTACTGGAGACAACAAACTAATCAGATAATTTACGTCTGGTATTTTTCCTTTTTAGAATTTCTTCATTTTTATGTACATAATATTATACAGGGTTTTCAAGATAATTGCAGCCCCATTGACAAATCGAAAGTTGCCAGTTAACCTATTGCGTTGTGTTAATTTACTATTTAAACCGGTTCTGACTAGCTCGTCCTACGTCACATTTGTTCATCGCCCCTTCCCGCACTACAATCACATACCGTCACACAACCTTGACCTATACTACGTCATAACTGAACCTTCACATTTTCATACATATATGCCAGATTAGCTCCATCCACAGGCTGCTTTTATCTTGAACACCTTGTAGTTTCACCATATACCCTGAAGTTATCTTTATCGCAGGTTAATAAATTGACAGTCGTCAAAAATAACTACAAAGGAAATGCGGTCCTTGCGAAAAATTACAAACAACCTTGAATTACATTGAGAAACAAAGTCACCAACATCAACATCAGAAAGAAAGTAGGCACAGAACCTTGCTTGAATTACATTGAGAAACAAAGTCACCAACATCAGCATAAGAAGAAAGTTGCACAGAACTTCTAGATTACATTGAGACAAAGTCACCAACATCATCATAGAAAGAAAGTTGCACGAACTTTGCTTGATTACATTGAAACAAAGTCACCAACATCATCATAAGAAAAAGTTGGACAGAACCTTGCTGAATTACATTGAAACAGAGTCACCAACATCAACATAAGAAGAAAGTTGGCACAGAACCTTGCTTGAATTACATTGAGAAACAAAGTCACCAACATCAGCATAAGAAAAAGTTGGCAGAACCTTGCTTGAATTACATTGAGAAACAAAGTCACCAACATCAACATAGAAGAAAGTTGGCACAGAACCTGCTTAATTACATTGAAACAAGTCACCAACATCAGCATAAGAAAGAAAGTTGGCACAGAACCTGCTTGAATTACATTGAGAAACAAAGTCACCAACATCAGCATAAGAAATAAAGTTGCACAGAACTTTTGAATTACATTGAGAACAAAGTCACCAACATCAACATAAGAAAGAAAGTTGGACAGAACCTTGCTTGAATTACATTGAGAAACAAAGAATGGAGGGGTTTGGCCACTTAATAAGAATGCATCCAAACTCTACAGTATACAGAGTCTTCTACAACAGAACACCAGGAAAGAAGGCGAGAGGAAGACCACGGAAAAGATGGTTAGAGAACCTAGCAGAATTCTGTTAAAAAGCAAAAATAACAATCACCCAAGCCACCAGAACAGCGCAAGACAAAAACAGAAAACCACGACACTGGGCAACAACCCGGTAGCAGTGTGACGACACTGGGCAACAACCTGGTAGCAGTGTGACGACACTGGGCAACAACCTGGTAGCAGTGTGACGACACTGGGCAACAACCTAGTAACAGTGTGACGACCGGACAACAACCTAGTAACAGTGTGACAACACTGGGCAACAACCTGGTAGCAGTGTGACGACACTGGGCAACAACCTAGTAACAGTGTGACAACACTGGGCAACAACCTGGTAGCAGTGTGACGACACTGGGCAGCAACCTGGTAGCAGTGTGACGACACTGGGCAACAACCTGGTAGCAGTGTGACGACACTGGGCACAACCTAGTAACAGTGTGACAACCTGGGCAGCAACCGGTAGCAGTGTGACGCACGACGGCGCAACCTAGTAACAGTGTGACAGACACTGGGCAACAACCTGGTAGCAGTGTGACGACACTGGGCAACAACCTGGTAACAGTGTGACAACACTGGGCAACAACCCGGTAGCGGTGTGACGACACTGGGCAACAACCTGGTAGCAGTGTGACGACACTGGGCAACAACCTTGTAACAGTGTGACAACACTGGGCAACAACCCGGTAGCAGTGTGACGACACTGGGCAACAACCGGTAGCAGTGTGACGACACTGGGCAACAACCGGTAGCAGTGTGACGACACTGGGCAACAACCGGTAACAGTGTGACGACACCGGGCAACAACCGGATAACAGTGTGACGACACTGGGCAACAACCGGATAACAGTGTGACGACACTTGGCAACAACCGGATAACAGTGTGACGACAGAAGAAGAAGAAGAAGAATAAATCAATATGTAATACCTGGTTATCGTTATTGAGAAGCTTAGCTCCTATAGGGTCACAGTTCCTGTCAGCGTAGTAAGCAAATACGACAATACCAGATACACAAGCTGTTGTTATGAGAACAATCAGACCAATCATGTTGAGAAGCACAGACCTGAGGGGGAGGAGAACAGGTTAAAGCTGCTGACTTATTCAGTGACTTCATTAATCAATCATTTATTCTGTCGATCATTAAGTTAGTCAGTAAATTAGTCAGTTATTTACTTAGTTGTCAGTCATTTAGTCAGTCAATCATTTAGTTAGTCAGTCATTTCGTCAGTCAATCATTTAGTTGGCTAGTTATTTAGTCAGCTAGTCATTTAGTTAGTCAGTCATATAGCATGTCAATCATTTAGTCAGTCATTTATTTAGTCAGTCAGTTATTTAGTCAGTCAGCCATTTAGTTAGTCAGTTATTTAGTCAGTCAGTTATTTAGTCAGTCAGCCATTTAGTTAGTCAGTTATTTCGTTAGTCAGTTATTTAGTCAGTCAGTTATTTAATCAGTTAGTCATTTAGTTAGACAGTCATATAGTATGTCAATCATTTATCCATTAAGCTATTTAGTCAGTCAGTTAATTATTCTGTCAGTCATTTAGTCAGTAAGTTATTTAGTCAGTCATTTATTTAGTCCGTCAGTTATTTCATCAGTCAGTTATTTAGTAAGTCAGTTATTTAGTCAGTCATTTATTTAGTCAGTCAGCCATTTAGTTAGTCAGTTAGTTAGTCAGTCAGTGATTTAGTCAGTCAGTTATTTAGACAGTCAAATCACAGTGTGTTTATAAATACAATAGTCAAAGAGTTAAGTAGCTGTTATGTAAGGACCTCTCTACTACAACACATACCATCATCATCTGTTTAATTATATTCGTCTAAACTGCTTACATAAACACCACTAGACTCATTAAAGCTATACATTGACTTACATTAAACACTACTAGACTACATATATGTCAAGGTAACATTCTTACATAAACACTACTAGACTACATTAGCTACATTGCTTACATAAATACCATTATACTACATTTGCTTACATTGCTTACATAAATACTTCATAGAAAACATCATCTATCATGCTTACACGTCTACAATTATACCTTTATATTTCTTCTTCTTCATCTGTCAACTCCCAACGGAGCACAGGTCTTCAACAAACTTCTTCCTTCTCTTCCTCTCTCTCCTGCCATCCCTTCCAATTCTTTCCATGTTTTACCTATCCTTTTAATATCAGCCTCCATCTTGCTTCTTCAGGTCTGTCTAGGTCTGCCCCTACTCATTTTTTCCTGTGGGTTCCAAAACAGTGCCTGTCTTGTAATGTTTCCGGTCGATCTTCTCAATGTATGTCCTATCCATCACCAGTGTCTCTTCCTGAGCTCTTTCTCCACTGGTATCTGCTTAGTTCTTTCTCTGAGTTCCTCGTTTGTAATCTTATCATACAATCTCAACCCCTCTATTCTATGTAAACATCCATTTATGAAGGCCTGTAGTTTTCTTGTAATTTCTTTTGATGTCTTCCATGTTTCCCAGCCATTTCTCTCTCTCACTGGCGATCCTGGCCTAGACTGAGGAACCAAATTTTATCATGAATTGTACCGTTGCTTTTAGTGACTCCGTCCCCACGTACAGCTTCCCGCGGAGCTCAGTGTTATCGAACCAAGTTTCTTTTCTCAGGGCTGAGAACCGCTGGCAGTCTTGCAGTATGTGCTCAGCTGTAATTTCCGCCTTTTCGCAGTGGCACAGGCTAGTTGTGCCAATTTTAAACTTGTTAAACATGTGGGCTCGGAGTCTGTTGTGGTCGGTACGGAGGCGGAATATGGTAACTTGTTCACTCCGGGACAGACCATAGTACCCATCACTGCTGTTTTGTTCCGGGTGGTCCTTTGACCATATTTTATTGTACTGCCAGCCGATCCCCAGCCATTTAATAACACTCACTTCCCATTTGACCTTTATACTACATTATACTAAATTGCTTACATAAATAACTCATATATTACACGAGCCTACATTGCTTACATTAGCAATAGCAATCAAGAAGTTAAACACAATGAAGAACATGCGGCAAAGCATCAGCAAAATATTAAAATGATAAATACTAAGAACATGCATTTTCCCAGTGGTTACTTATGGTTGTGAATCATGGACCATTACACAAAAACAAGAACGAAAATCCAGTCATTCGAAACTAAATGCTACAGAAAGATCCTACGAATACCATGGACAGAAAAAGAAAGAACACTGATGTCCTGAAAGAACTAAATGTTAAAGAGAATTTACTGATAAACAATATACTATACAGAAAAATTAGATACTTTGGTCACATTAAGCGTCACGATGGCCTGGATAGAACAATATTAGAGGGAAGGGTCCCAGGACGCAAATGCAGACCAAGAAGAAGATGGCTACAAGATATTAAAGAAACCATGAACATGACCATCGACGAAGTGGGTGAACTGGCAAGAGACAGAGTGAATTTCAGATGCGCTGCAAAGAGAGCAAAGTCATATAAAGGACACGCACCTTGATGATGATGATGACATTGCTTATATAAATACCTCACAGAATTCATTAGCCTACAATGCTTTTACATAAATATATCATATACTACATTAGTCTGTAGTGCTTACATGCTTACAATAACACCCTTACATTACACTAACCTACATTACATTAGCCTACATTTCTTACATTTTTGCTTTATAAAGTGTTGGTAAACTGCAGTACCGCTGTACACTAGCCTGACCGATTCCATACGATCCAACCCAAGACAGAGCAGGCCAAATACAGACTCCAGACTGTGTGACAGTGGTAGGGTTAGGATCAAAACTGGGAGTACAAAGTCATTATAGGTAACTTATAAACGACTAATATAGCTTCTTATGCCTTCTTCAATTGTCAGTTCATCATTAAATAGCTTGTCCTGAGCAGAGTTTTGCCACCCCAACAGTCCTCCAGAATTTCTCTCTCATAGACCAGATGCAGGACGCCTCTGCAGCTGTCATGTTCAAACTATCAGTTACATCCTGAATCCATCTTCTCCGTGGTCTTCCTCTTCTTCTCTGAGTCGGTATGTCTCCTTCCATGATGGTCTTCTCCAGCCTTTCATGTTTTTTTATATGTCAAAATATCTCAATTTTCTCTTTCTTATTTGTAGCATCAGACAGTTTTTTGTGTGTGAGTCATTGTCAGCTAACATTGCTTACTGCTTATTGGTCGCCCGCGTGGTACCGGGGCCACAGAGAAGCAAAGAATAGTACCACTGCAACCTGCAATGCATGTCGTAAGAATCGACTGATGTAGTCCCTAGGGATGCTATCCTTTTAAATAAAAATAGCAGCGCAGAAATCGGATGTACTGACCTACTTCAGTTATCAGTTATATGAGGACTATCATCATAGCACTCCGGACATGTCCATAGGTGCTCCGATCTCCGCCTCAGCAAATCCAGCAGCTTCCAGCGACCCAACACGCCAGTTCGATGTTGATTAATCAATCTCTTTGCATATTTAGTATGTCGTTCTTTTCGGGCTGCATCAATATTGACACCCATCTCTTTCAATCGGGTCAGCGAGTGGGATTCACATCCCTGAAACTCATCTGTTCGGAATGGTCAACCACTCTATGTGATTTGTATGTGATCTGACCCTAAGAGCGATTGTACGTTGTGCCAGTTATGCGATTACAAGTAACCAGTTCACCCACTTCGTCGATGGTCATATTCATGGTTTCTTGCCCGCCTGTCCAGCGTGTTCGTAGCGCGTTGGACTGCGGGTGACTAGCCCTCGGTGAGTGCAGGTTCAATTCCGCGGGCTGGCGGAAAAAACACAGATTCCCCAGATTCACGGTGTTCGTGGCACCGAACCGAAGGGTTACGATGTCCATGGCACCGAGCCGAAGAGCTGAAAGCTCAAGTGCTTCTGGATCGGAAAAAATTTCATGGTTTCTTTAATATCTTGTAGCCATCTTCTTCTTGGTCACTGCTAATACTTGAGTCATTTACATGACATATAAAATAGGCCCATCTGACATATGTACATGTGGCACCAGCAAGGTGACAGAGACACACATACTGCAAAAATGTCCAACGTACATGGAACAGAGAGAAAATACATGGACAATCCCCATATCAGTCCAAGACAAGCTATACGGAGATGTACATGGACTCTGGTTGACCACTAACTACTTTAAAAGTATACAAATCGATGTCAGTCCAAGACAAGCTATACGGAGATGTACATGGACTCTGGTTGACCACTAACTACTTTAAAGTATACAAATCGATGTCAGTCCAAGACAAGCTATACGGAGATGTACATGGACTCTGGTTGACCACTAACTACTTTAAAAGTATACAAATCGATGTCTGAAAACGTTGGAAGAAGAAGAAGAAGAAGATTTACATGACCTCTCTCCCTTGGGGAATTTTAAATATATAATCTTTGTCCATTGCTTGCCCGCTTTTACAGCAGCCATCGCGGTTTAATTCCACTTACACCTGTATGCCATGATTTATCAGGTATCTGTCTTTGTTTTCTCTGGAATGAATTGTTTGCCATCATCATCAGGTGCAGTGCCGGTTGGCGTACGCGATCATGGATCTTCATAAATCTTTGACTCTGGTGTTTGCTAACAACTCAGATGTTGATGCTCTACCGTGTCATGAAGTCAGGCTATCTCAAATTTTCTTTTCTCTGTCTGCCTTCCTTTGTTTCATCTACCCTCGATTTTACCGGCTGTCAGAATGGGTTCTTCTTCTTCTTCGATAGTTCTAGGCCTGTTTTAATCATTCTCTTTGTGATATATAAATAGCCAAACATCAGAACGTAATTTACGTGTGCCAACCTTCAGCACCTATTTGAGCTCAGTTGCTTATCCTTCGGTGGGGTGTTCGATTTCAGCCAGCTATTGTGTGCAGTTCGCTTCTTCCGTTAGCCTTTGACTGTCCCCAGCCAGACCCACAAGACAGTGGACTGCTATTTCTTTCAGGGCAGCGACCCTTAGACGGCCTGCCCTCCCGGGCTTATGAGCGCCATCTTCCCAGCAAACCGGTCGTTTTAATGAAACACCTT